>JAAAKG020140877.1:0-11996 GCA_010014905.2 Druon quercuslanigerum
GCTTGGACGACACAGAAAACATCTTAGCAAATATAGCCAAGGATAGAAGAATTAAAAACTGGAAGGAAACTAGTCTGAAATAGGACTTTTCGAATGCTTAGCGAAATGTATACCATCGAAACTATATTTTATTTGCTTCAAAAATAAAATAGAAGCCCCAACGCACGTAATTAGTTATCACGTATCTAATGATTCTAACGAACCAACTGTGCCTATTCTAAAACATCGTAAGGTTAGATCTTAAGGGTCTAAAATCATTCTGAATGGACGGTTGTAACGCATAGCGACATGTATACCCCTACCACAGAACCCTAGCTATAAAAGAGCTCGACTCAGATAAAGAGTTCAGTTCCTCTCCACATGTGCTAGCTGTAACTTTACTTTGAAGAATAAAAGACTGTCATTCTGAGTGATTCGGAGTGACTGATTTTTAAAAACATATCATTGTATTTCTCGGCATTACACTGGTGCAGAGAGAGAAATAAATTTGTCGTTTATGAATTCAAATAGTTGTTTTTAAGTTGTGTTAGTTGATCTGCTATTCTAAGCTGATGGTTTAGCACCAAAGCCTCCTGTAGCGATTAACGAGGGTGCTGGTTTAAATATTTTTTAGCAGGCTTTTTCTGTAAATTCGCGGGAGCGAGTCTGATAATTCGATACGATGGCATATGATTTCCCGTATAATTTGTAGCCACGGACAAAATTGATGTTTAGGGGTTCGCAAAGTAAAGTCTCACTGAGCAAACAAACGGTGATTATATTATTATAGAGATATGTGGCTAATTCGCTCCATTCTTCAAGGATACCCAGAGTATTTGAAAAAATTAGTTATAGGGTGTTATTATTAAAGTTGGAAATTTTCGATATTAAGTGATTGTATATTACTTATAATGTGGGCGGTTGAATGTATACCGTCGGTAATGCCAACCCCATCCCCATATTATTAGTTTTTAAAGTTGTAGCTCCTTTTAATAGATTTACAATATTTATTTTGATATCTGGTTAGGGAGTATATTTATTGGTGACAATAGTTGACGTATTTTTAATTTATAGGCCTGGAATTTTCTTAACGATGGGTGGTTTAGCTCAAGTGCTAGTAATTATTATCGTCTTAGATGATTGCACAGCTTGAGGTTTGATCGCATGCGCTTCTGTGAATGGGCACTTACTGGTAAGATGTATTTACGAGTAAGATTGTCTTTTGGTGCAGTCGGTACAGCTAATTTATTAGAAGCCGTTTCTTTGCGCTAATTATTAGGTTCTGATTTATTGATTGAAGATTTTCTGAAGGCTTTTTTGAAAGAAAAACAACCTCTGTAGATAGCGGCGTGGTCTTCAGCACAGTTAGCGCAAGTAGTCGGAGAATCGAGATCCCTTTTGCATGTGAAGCTCTGATTCGCGCCACTGCATTTTACACAGCATGGAGGAGCGTGGCACACGTTAGAGACATGATGGAATCTTTGGCGCTCAAAGTACTGGGAAGTTTACTTCGATTTAACATAGGGCTTGAATTGTATATTGATATACGCAATAGACTGCAGGTTAAGAAACTCTTTTGATTTAGGGATATTCGGGACCCTTGCCAGAGGCATTGGTAAGGCTTTCTTGGTTCGTCGCTTTCTCATGCGAGCAACTGACGTAATAGCGAACCCTTCTTTTTAAAGTTTAGAGTGCACTAAGTCTTCCGGGTACGCGATATGGAAATTGTTTATAACTAGTTTGATAGATGCAGAGTGAGTGTTTTTATATAGATAATATTGAAAACCCTGCTGCTCTAGATTTGAGATAATTTTGCGTTAGTCTTCGATATAAGACACGCAAAGAGTATAGGCTTCTGGGCCGAGATCGTACACCATTTGCTAGAATTTAACGAAATCTTTTTGGATTTTATTCAGGAGGGTAGAATTAGTCACCTTCGTCTACAATAATATTTCTTGAGAGCATTTTCCACGGTTCTGCAAATGATTTTTATTATTAGAAATTCGCGTGTTAGATAGTACTATTGTGTTAAATAGTGCCATGCTTACGACTGAAGTTCTCGAAGTCTTGCTGCTTTCTCTGATTGCGGTGGCCGAGGATTGAGGTCCGATAGACCAGCATCTATTAATCTATCATGATTATCAGTCAATCAATCAAATCCTATTCTAATCAAGGGCCTAGCCCCAATCGAAAAATTCGTTTCTTGTACTAAAATACAAAATTTGTACGCACGAAAAGCTCAGTCAGTACCAATCCATGTAATTCGACGTTTGTAATATTGGAAATAATGGAGGGCGACACACAGTAGACTGCTGCGTTGGATTGAGCGAAACTGTCAGCACAGGTACCACAGTAGCGGGTTTTGCAGTGGTGGAAGTACCTGACTAACGGTTTTTAGCTGATTGTGCAAAATCTGGTCTAGTAGAGGGACCATCTCCTGATTGGTCGTGTCATCTGTGCGCTTAATCCATCTTTTTTATTGATTCAACGAACCTAAACATAGTTAGACTTAATGCTAATAAGTGGGCTGAGGCATGTTAAATGTTTATCGAGGAGGACGCAGGAAGCAAAACCTTGTTAATTTTTTTATACGCAAAATTACCGCATTCTTGCAGACGACAATTTGCCACCGCGTCCTGTCCGTACCGTTGCTGATTACTAACCAAACCTCATTGCGAGACCTTAAAAAATCGATGAAAATGGTAAAAGATAGACAAAGCTAAAAAAGGCCAATAAAATAAGAAATTATAAAAGTATGTATAAAACAAGTACACATAAGAAGAACCGGTGAAAAAGTAATCAGTTATATACGCTACTATGCCTTATATGGAACTTTTTTTACATAGATTTGTCGCTTTAAACTACAACTAAAAGAGAAAAAAAGTAAATTAATCAAATGAGTTTAAGAAATAAGAATTTAATTCTTCGAAATCCTTGCCATCGGGATCAAACAGGTCTACCCCATGTAGCGCGTAAATTTTAACAAGACTAGAATCTGCTCTCCTGATAAGGATCCTTTACTTGGCTTCTGGATGCTTTGAACTTTCTGCCCATCTTGGTGCCTTTACTCGAGGAGACCGATTTTTGTCTCCTCAGCGGAGATTCCGTTGGTCCCCGTGGTGTCATTGTTTCTACGGATATTTTTGGAGGGGGTTTTACCATTAGAAAATCGCCCACCTTGTTGCGTGGTAGTTGTCTAGGCTCTGGTTGGTATTTTTCTAGATGCAATTTTTTTCGTTTTCCCTAACCTCCTGCGGGTGATCCTTGGGTTGGAGCTGAGAACTCACTGCCTAAGGGGAAGGGAACGTCCATCCTCCTGGCATTTTTTAAGAAGAAGCATATAATATTTGGCTAGTTTTTATGCCGCTTGTGGAATTCTAGCAGTTCCGCAGATTAAAGAAGATTTCAGGAATGTCTTGTTCCAAACACCACCCGACGCCAGCACTTTTCCATTGCTACAGTGTAAACTGAGGTATGTTGTCTGTACGGATCGCTTAGGATAACCGAAAGGATTTAAAACTTAAGATTACGTAAGCTTTTACCCATCGCGTAAAGAGGTCTGTTGCTACCAGGAGAAACCTCTTCCCTTGCAGAGACCTGGGGTGGGGGCCTAGGGCCACGGTCTCCCATGGCTTTTGAGTTTGGCAAGGCCTTTGTTACTCGTTACCACTTGTGCCCCCGTGTGTCCCGTGAAGTAGAAAAAAAAATTTCAACTAAAATGATAATTTTTCAGTCAAACTATGCAAGATAAAAAAAATAAAAAAAATCGTGCATCGAAAAAGTATCTAAAATTTTGTTATGAATCACTTTTTAATAGGATATGTAGTTCTTGTTTTATTCCGCGCGTGTGTTTTTAATGTTTCTAATATATGTATAACTTAATACTTTCTACTAATAAGCAAAATTTAAAATAAATTGTTCAAATCATTTATTATTTCTCATAATCATATTATGTTTAAATCATTCCAAAAAGTCACATTTTTCTCAAATTTGTTCAAAAAGAGTGAGGTAATAATTACTTCAAGTTAGTTTGTTTACTTTTTACTCAGAGTAAGTTAATATTAATTAAAATTTAGCACTTATAATTATCTAGACAATTTATTATTGTTCAGAACTATGTTCTCCTACAGTAATGCTACATACATTCGATTTTTTTTAACTATTCAACTTTTTGTCGGTAATGATAGTTGCGGTTTTCTTATTAGTTTTTTCTCTTCTTGTCCACTTTTTACATAGTCACCTAATAACTGATGCAAGCTAAGGAACATAATTTTTCAAACAATTTAGTGTTGTTTATAATTATTTTTTCTTTTAGTAATGCTAGAATGCTTCTTACGCTGCTAAGTAAAAAGTAAACAAAATATATAAATTTCAGGAAAAAGCTGCATTTATATATATTTTCTAAAATTTTTAACTTTGATTTAAGGTTTTAGTTATAAACAAATAATAATAAACTTCAGACATAATAATTTTTTAGAGAATCTTTTTCTTTTTTGTGCATATATTTTTCTGAAATAAAAAATATATTTGGAACATTCTTCAAGTTTTCTATATGGTGCTTATCAGCATTACTCTAATAGAAAATAGTTATAAAAAATAATTGAAATATCGCGACATATAAGCCGCGACATTCTATTACTATTCTGAGACAACATTTTAGAATGCAATAATAAATTTTCTAAAAGAGTTATTTAAATATCTGATTATGGCAATTATTTATTCTTATAGAATGGTTGCAAGTCGAAATGTTCAGTTTTAACTCCAATTCACGTTATATTGACGATCCGGGATCAAGTTGACAAAAACGTATTTTTTCTCGTCGGAGTTACGTGTTAAAATTCATGGTGGTTGCGAAACCTCTAAATATAATTTTAAAAAATGGATTTATTATTTTGTACCTTTTAATAATCCTCGGAAGTAATTATTTTTTTCTTTTCTTTTTTGAATGCGTTGAGTTTAAAAAAGTTTTTTGCTTTCCTGAATGTGACCCCCGTGACCCCTCAAATGAGTCACAGACATGCAAAGTTTGACATCTTGTTTTTCCATTATAATATTTATTATCACATACATGTAATGTGGTTTATTGCAAATAAAATGGTCTTCTGCAAAACACAGTATTTTGAAATCAAAGCGGTTGTATTTCATAGGGAAAAGGCAGTCACAATTAATTTTAAACTGATCATCTATAGAAATTTTAACTGTTTTGCATTCCTTCTAGATATCTTTCTTCTACAATTATTTCTTCCAATCACTCACACGCATGCAAAGTATGATTGATATAATTTGTCTGTACTATCATGCTGCGAATTTCATAATCGCTAAGAAAGTCTTCAGTTTTCAATATACTTTTTTGTTCCACAATTGAGATGCCGGATGCAGAAAGAAAATATACAATAATTTCGCAGATGATAAGACAACCTTTGAAAATCCTGTAAATCCAAGGTATAACAGAGACTTTAAAGAAATCTTATATATCTTTCTATTTGGAATTTTAATTATTTATTAAGAATTTTAAATGATCTTACACTTATTGTGCACTAAAATACACACATGCAATATTATTTATTGTGCATTTTGCAAAAGACAATGAATATGCACTCATTTTTAGTTAAAAAAATGGCTAAAATCGCATATTTTTGTATAAGGACCGTCATATTGACGATTTCGTCATTTTGAACTACTAAGGGTGATCTTCAATAACTTTTCCGGCGGAACTTACGCCATGGACAATCTTTTTTTATAGTAAGGTAATGAAACACTATTTTTAATGCAATAAAAAAGTGTATAAAGGGGGCGATTCTGCATTTTATGTGTTGCCTGAATTATCATTAACATTTAAGTGTTTCTTCCGAAGTAACGAGGAATTGAGGTAACTAATTCCGCTGGGCTAATTTTAGAAAAAAACACCCCCTTTTCATTTTGTTTATCTTAGAATATTCAGAACTTCAGGTACATAAAAACTGTGCAAGATGTCAATTATTTCTCCCAGAAAACAAATATTTAAAGTATTACGGATAGGGTTGAAAGATCGAGAAAAGGCCTTGAATATTTCATAAAAATTTCCGATAGATTTCAAAGATAGCACTAAGATTTCTATGATTTCGCAACGATTTCAATAGAATTTCACAAATATTACCCAATTATCCAAATATTTCGCAAAGATTTTTAAAGATATAAAATATTTTGCAAAGATTTATGATATATTTAAAAGATATTACATTATTACATTCGCAAAGATTTTCATGGCTTTCACCATGATCTCAATGATTTCTTAAATATATCAACGATTTCATATATTTAGCAAATAATTAGAATCAATTCAAAAGATTTTAGAAAGACATCAATGATTTTCCAAAGATTTGAAAAATATTTTAATAACATCAGAAATTGGAAAAATCCGAAAAAATGCATCCTTTTGAGTTGAAACTTCAATTTTTTAGTTCAGAAGTCTTAAATTTTATTTAAAATTTTTTTAGTAGTAAATTAATCTTTTAGTTTAAAAATTTATCAGTTTGGATAAAATTTAATTTTTTGGTAGGGAATTCTTGAATTGTAATGAAGATTCGCCTTTTTGTATTGTATTATTAGGTCAGAACTCTTGAGTTTTATTAAAAATTTGTATTTTTTAAAGTAAATTAACCTTTTTCTTTCAAGAATCATTGTTTTTAGTTTAAAACTCAACTTTTTGGTTAAGAATTCTTGAATTTGGATAAAAAAATGATAGCAAATGAATCTTTTTGTTACAGATTGATCCTTAATAAATATGTTTTAAAGTTGAATTAATTTCTTAAAAATTAAAAAAAAATTTCTTTCTTTCTTAAAAATTCTACTTTTTGGTTAACCATTCTTCAATTTTATTACAAGTTCGTCTTTCTTGGTACTGAGACAATCTCTCTTGTTGAAAATAAAACTTTTTGGTTAAGAATTCTTGAAGTTAGATCAAAATTCGTTTTTTTTTGGTAGAAAATTAATCTTTTTGTTCACAGATTCATTGTAGTAACTAAAATTTTAATAAATAGGTTTTATGGTTAATCTATTTTATTAATAAGTAAAAAAAAATTTTCTTAAAAATTTAAATTTTTGATAAAGTTTTCCGCTCAGAAGTCTTGAATTTTATTAAAATTGGTCTTTTTTAGTAGTACATTATATTTTAGATTTTAATTGAAGATTTGCCTTTTTGTATTAAATTATGCGAATTCTTGAATTTAGTTAAAATTTCTTTTTTTTCGGTAGAAAAGTAGTTTTTTTTACAGATTCACCTTTTTAGTTAAAATTTGAAAAACTAGATATAAAAGTTAAACTAGTTTCTGAAAAATTAAAAAAATGTCTTTCTTCTCAAAAATTCAAATCGATCTAAAATAAATCTATAACTCAAAGCAAGTTCATGCCAATTAAACGTTGAAACTTCGGAAAGTGAAAGGGCGGTGCATTACAAATAATTAATTGAACAAGAATTTAACTTTAATTTGTATTTATTTTTAATTTATGAATACGATTATTAGGAAATGCCTTGACCGCGATTTATGCGTATACAAACTTTACTAAATTTCAGTAGCTCAAAGTTCAGGCAAATCTATTTGTATTTTAAAAAGAGCGTACGTTAAATTAGTTTGGTGATCGGAAAATATCTGCTCTCTCCAGAAGGAAGAAGTGAGACCGAAAAACTCGTGATCTTCGTACAATAGCCCTTTTTCCAAGTTTCCTTTCTATTTTCTAAAACTTAAATTTCTCTTGAAAAAGCTTATTTGAAATAATATTATGCAATCAAGATGTCCCTAAATAGTAAAAACTCTCAAAACTAAAATTCGAATTCCAAGGCATTCCTTTATTTTACAATTATAGCTATTTCAAAAACAAGAGGTGCTTAAGGTGTAAAGTTGTAATTCACAAATTTCTAAAATTATATAAATTCTTATGGTGAAATTGAAGTCATGCGTAACCCACTGTATCCTATCTTACGTGCAGTCTGAGCTTCCATAAATCATGCAATACTTTAAAATCTTGCATGTCTAAGCTTAGTTATTTCATAATTTAATTAACAGCTACAAATATGATTGGGTAAATATGATAATGCAAAAAGTATATAATGCAGTGCTTCTACCTTATCGAACCGATAAAGCGGATTCTTACCAAATCATGGTATTCACACCATCCCCTGTATAATAAAGGTGTTTCGAATGAAAACGCTTTTCAAATAATTATTTTAATACGAGAGCTTTTTTCGCTGGTAACTATCGCATGTTTAATAAAATTATCTATATCTTTTCTCATATTAGGCCATGTAAATCTTTCGCGAAGTGGATTAATAGTTTAGGTAGAACCTTTGTGTCCTCCCACTACTAAACTATGAGCTTTGCGTATAATAATTTCGCGCTCTGATTCTAGAGGGATTTTTCTTTCTCCAGTACAAATGAAAGTAGAGGTTACCCTCTCGTTAAATAGTTCAAGAGCTAAATCCTCGAAATCAACCCAAGTAATGCCGTCAAAACTATTTCCGTATCTTTGAGGCTGATACGTCCATGGTGCTTTTTAGAGGTTTTAAAATGGATTTTAGATCATCCCTGGTAATTATATCATCATAGGGTTCTATATTTATGGAAATAAGAAGGTATTTGTCCACGTGCTGAAAACTAACGATTTGACCTAATTTTAGCTGTACCTGCCGAAGGTCGTCTGAACAAATTATGCGTTCACCACTGACCTCACGGCTTGTTACAGTAGTGAATTTACAGTCTCGCGAGACAAAGTGTAACAGATTATCCTTCCTCGAAACTAGCAGATCTCTTTTATACACAGTACATTCTTCATTAGTGATAAAAACTCTAGCAATTCCAAAAGATTCTTCCGTGACATTATTGACAGATTTTCAACGTTTCGACTCGGATGAGGCTGCCATTATTCCGGTTTCCAAAATTAGTTCGCCTTTTCTTTTCTCGAGTCCACCTACTTCTTCGGTGTATATATACCCCCCCCCCCTCCAGGATATTCAGCGACACAACTGTCTGTGAAAATGCTTATCACCAGACCCCTAACTGGCCAGGTTTTGCCACCTCACTTGGTCTTCAGCGAGATGAGCTTCACACCTGTTTTCATCACGCGTTGTGACCAGCGAGCTTTTAGTTAGAAGATTTTTGGTCTTTTGATCCGAAAAATGAACACCACTTTCCGCAAAGGTTTGTTGACGATTTTTACTTCTAAACTTTCTGAGCGTGGGATTCCCTACAAAGCTTACAGAATCAGTTTCATGAACTCCTTCCCCCTCTCCAATCCTTTAGGTGTTTGAGAAATAATGATCAGTAGACCCCATTGGCCTGGCAAGAGCGCGGTAGGAGTGTCAGCCCCCCCTGTATATGGTGACCTACTATCGAACTCGACAGCTGATTAGTGATTATCACTTTCTGAATCATAGTGAATCGCTTTATTCTAAGTTAGATTTGTCGTCACTTATCTGAAGGAGAGATTGCGGATCCCCTTGGCTAGCCTGGTCTGAAATTTTTACTTTCGATTCCGTTTAAACAAATTTCTTTTTAAGGTCATTACTAGTTTTAGCGCATGCCCTAAGTTCTGGTTTAATAATAGAAAAATCCTCTCATTCAACAGGTATAAGCTTTAAGTCAATTGCTCATTAGTTGAGTTTATAGCAAAGACTGCAATTGTGCTCGATTAACGGGTGACTAAGGCGACGCCCATGCACACACCTGGTCCCGCTTCGATCTTGGGAATATATCCACATTTTAGATCAGTAGAATTGACAGAAGTCTTAGATTATTTCTTTGTATGGGTGCGTAAACGTATTGTATCATGAGTTTCGGAAGGAAATGTTTCTTCATTAAAAACTAATTGACAGTTTCTCTTATCATTAATTTAAAAGATTGCGTCTTGAGTACTTAGAAATTAAATTCCTAAAATTCTTTCTTGTGAAATGAGGAAATTTTTCGAAACTACCTAAAATTTGCACTCTATACATCTAAGGTAGAGTTATCTCGCCTTTAGTATTAGTTAATCTTTTTTATATTCCTGTGAAGTAAGATATTTTACTTTTATCTATTTTTAGGTGGGGCCTGATCAAGGCTTTTTAAAAAGGTTGAAATCAGAACCAGTGTCTATTAATAAATCTGCATGATTTGCAAAGAAACCGTGATTTGAAGTTGATACTGCATCCGATCTGATTTTTTTTATTTGGTACTAAGACGCAGAGGACACATCGAATGCCCGGTTTAGCTCTATTTCGCTGTTTTATTTCCCGGTTTCCATTTCCGTTGTTTTCATATTCGAGCCCTGTATCGGATCTTGATTCTGAAAAAACTGTTTTTTATGGGTTTGACTTTTTCTTCCAGGAAGCATTTTTCAGTAACGTGACCCTTCCTTTACCCAAATGTATAGTATTTTTCATCTTTACCGTTGTTATTATTTTGATTCTTAGCGGGGTTGGATATTTTAGAAGCAAAGTCTACTTTAAAGTGACCGGCTTACCACATTTGATACAAGGGTTAGATTTTCTAATTTTTCTATTTTTTTCCCCTAAAAAAATGCAAGTTGGCTTATAGAGCGTCTGGGCTCCCCGTTGCCAGCATCGTTTCGCGAGCGCAGCGTAGCTGTTCTATTAGCGCCGAGGTGCATTACAGTGACTGCTTGAATAGCAAAGCTCATCTCCATTACTTCGACGGTTCTTCGGAGTATCTGGCTTAATCTAATAACATATTGCAAAACTGATTCGCCATTGTTTTGCAACCCATTTGACATTAATGCTTGCAATAGATTTAAGGTCCTTACGAGGACTAAACGGAAGTTGCAAAGTATTAGGAAGTTCTTCGAGATTTGCGGGTTCGCTTGTGCTTTCCAAGTAAGTGCACACCAGCTCGCTACACCACCAGCTCACAGTGTCCTTGAAAAAGTACCGCCATAGACCGCAGCAGCACGTCGGGTTGCACGCGATTAGTTAGCATTATGGGTTCGTTCATGTTAGGCACGTCTGTAAGACGTCTACAGCGTACCTACAACGGATTTTCTTTTGCGAACATCTTTACGCAAGTCCAAATAAGCTTAGCAAAAATAATCTGTGTCCTCGATGGACACGATGCTCAGCGAATCTACAGTCTCGAAACAAAGCATCAACTGGTGGAGTTTTACCGCCAACATTTGGGATCATTGCGGCTGCAATTTTAACGCTGACGTTACGCGATTCTGTGGACAAGGAAATAATGCTAGGGTCATTAAAACTCGGTTTTTGAATAAAATTAGAAATTTCGGAATTACGTGTAGAATAAATGAAATGTCGAGGTAGTTATGTTGAAACTGTGTTTGTCAATCCAGCGTTTGGCAAACTTGAGACAGGTATCAAATAAGTAACTTGAGAATTAGGATCTAAATTTATCAACAGGATAGGTTAATGCAGAACACATTACACTTTTGAACATAAACAAGTCCTAATGGATCGCAATCTAAGTAAAATAGTTTCTACAGATTTCTCGAAAAAATATATTTTCAACTAAAACGGGACAAATTCAAAAATAGAGTAAACTAAAAATTGGTAAGTAAATGAAATTTAAAAGTTAAGAAAAAAAGACATCAATTAATCCACGTAAGACTTACATCAATGATATTTTGCTTCATTTAGCTCAGCACAGTTGCGAACTGCACACAAATGGCACAATATTGCACGATATGACTTTTAAGGTTCTCTAGATCTCTTATTACTTCACGGCACTTTTCACTGATAATAATCACTGATAATAAACTTTATAAGGGGAGTTTTTCTTTTACCCCTTTAGATTTTACAATACTTATCTATCTAATGGCTTTCACGTACGTACTTGGCTCAAGGCTCTATGGACTTAAAAAAAAAAATATGAAAACGTATCGCGGGACACACATTGGGAACGAAGTTCCTCGTTACTTCCTCGCATTGAATGACTCACGCACTCCATGTTTTCTTTTTCTCTCTCTCTCTCTCTCTCTCTCGAAGAGAGAGAGAGAGAGAGGAGGTAGTGAGAAATAGAGTGCACGAAAGAACGCGT
>JAAAKG020140878.1:0-11996 GCA_010014905.2 Druon quercuslanigerum
CTTGAACTAGAATGAAGAATATTGATAAAGATCTTCTTTAATTTTCAGCTTCATTTTTAGCTGAAAAAATTGGTTTTGTAAAAAAAAGAGATTCCCTAGCCAAACATGTACTCTTTCTAATCCCGTTTGATTTTTTGGTTTCTGACGTTCCAGTGAATTGCAATCATGCCCGCCGTCAAAAAAAGAGGACTTTTTATTGACCGGAAGAAAGTCCTTTAAAATGTTATTAAAAAAATAATTTCAAAACAAATATTTCCGCTTACATATTAAAAAAAAAAAAATCTCAAGCTCAATATTTACAAGTATTTACAGCTATATACATAAAGACTTATATGTAGTTCCTCATCTCTATTTCCTGTGAAATCGCAATTAAGGACTTTTTGTCAAACGATTGAGCGAGCGAGCAGTCAAAAGCGACAGTGCAAGTGCAAGCGAGAGAGAGAGAGAGATTGATAACGCGAACGCATCTTAGTCTACTTATGCTATTACACATCCATTACTTTGTTCACGTGCATTCTTTTATTCACTTTCATTCGCTCTCCTAGCACCCTCCAACTCCTCATCCATACTTCTCCCAGTCCATCCTCCCCTAGAATCTAAACCACATTCTCTTGCCAACTTCCTTTATCTCCATTCCTCTCCCACATCCTTCCCATACGTACTCCCATTATACCATTTGTTATTGATTGGAAAACCAGGTAAGAGAGGGAACTTTTTTACATCGTTTCCTAATCTCTCTCCACATCCCTTTTATAAATACTTTGGATGGACGCTTCTAATGTGTCCCATGAGGGTTAATATTTTTCTTATACCTTCTTCCCTATCCTTTATACACCCCCCACACACTTACTTGTTGCTGGGAGGCGTGCCTACAGTTCAAGGTTGATTCTTAACCACCTAGAGCAACAGCCTACATAGAGAACTTAGAACTTAGAGAACCTTTTCCTCTAGAGGTAACGGTCCCACGACTCTCTGGAGATGAACATCTCTCTTTCTAGGCTAGCGTTCACCGCATAGGTAACCTAGGCTCTTCCAGAGACTAAAGCCTGCGCTTTAGCCCACACAACCATCGTCCCACTTCTAAATACTTTGGTAAACCTTCCTTTTTTATCATCTTATACCATTTATTGTATTTTGATTCCTCAATCCATCCCCCATCTTTCTATTAATTGTCTTTCCCTGTCCTTTTTTTCAATTCTTCATAGTTTACTTCAGTCCCGTCTTCTATGCCTCTAGCATTCAAGAACTCCCTCCTTTCTTCTTCCTATCTCGTTAATTCTATCGTCGTCCCTCTTTTCTCTTCTACTTCCATCAAACACTTTCTCGCCAACTCCCCTCCCTTACCCTCTCTTACCCTCCCTCAGCTTTTTCTCAAATTTCCATGCTCTCTTTCCCGCTCTTATACTTAATTTATCCCTTTGCGCTTCTTCTCTCACCATATATCATGGCGCCCTCCAATCTACCCCTAATTTTCACCTTATATATCTTGCTTGTAAACTGTCAATATACTTTCTTTATTTCCAACCCTATATCTCTGCCAGATAACTTAGTATCTGCTATACCAGTGTAAAAATAACCACATTCTCCTTCCCCAATTTTTTTAACCTTTTTTTCCTAATTCCCGTATCTGTTTTATTACTCCTGCTGCTTTTTCATCCTTTCTCTTATATGAGCTCTATGATCTCCATTCTTTTGCAAAATATATCCCAAATATTTGAACTCCTTCACTTCTTCTATCCTTATTCCCTTTTATATCCCCGCCAATTCTTTCGGTCTGCCCCCTTCTTTTCTAAACCTCATTATCTTTGTCTTTTCTATATTTAAATTCAGCTTTTTCTCATCTAAATATTTCTCTCATCCTGTAATTAAGCCCGCCACCCCGTCTTCTTCCTTCCAACAGCACTATGTCGTCTGCGTATGGCAGTGTATATATCTTTTCCTTTTCTATCCTAACTTCTCGCCAACCTTTTCTCCCCATTTTTTCTTCCAATTCTGATATTAATGTATTAACTAAAAGTGGGCTCAGAGGACATTGTTGCCTCACTTCTTTCACCAACCAGAAATCATCTCCCTCTTAACCTCCTACATTTACCCTGTTCTTGTCTCTCTAAAAAATTCATATACTCTCTTTATTAATCCCTCTGTTATCCCGCTTTTCACCATAACTTTTCTATTTCGCCTTGTTCTAATGAGTGAAACGCTGCCTTCAAGTCCACGAACATTTCTATCATTGCCCCCTTTTCCCTTTAATCCTCTTATTTACTAGATAGTTTAGAACATATGTGTTGTCCACCACCCCCATTCCTCTTCTAAACCCTGTCTGATTCGGTGATTCTGTTTTCCCTAAACTTCTTTCTTTAATATCTCCGACAAAACAGTTACATATGCTTTATACTCTATTCACTATTGGTATCGCTACTCGTTCTATCCATAACTCTGACCACCCCTCTCCTCTCCATACACGATTACACATTATCCATATCCATTCCTCTAGTTCTGTCCCTCCATATTTCCATACTTGATTTCGAATCTCATCTATTAAAGGTGCCTTTTCATCCTTCACCTAGCACTTTAAGTATTTATTCCCTTGTTATGTCCTCTTCCTTATCTCTTTCTCTGCAATATTTTTATCCGTTTCTAACTTTTCTCTCTATTCCTCCTAGCAAACACAAATATATTTTTTTCATTCTACCATTTTTATATCTTCTTTTCCACTTTTTCATCCTCTGCTTTCTCTATTCACTACCTTCCATATCTCTTCTTCCATCCTAACCATCTCTGCCTCTTCCTCAAACCTTTTATTTGTTTTTTTTAGCTTTTGATCACACAACTCAGAATATCCTTTCTTTGTTCTCCTATATTCTTCCTTATCACTTTTTTCTTTTCCCCACTTTCTCAATTCCTTTCTGACCTCCTTCCTTTTCTCTTTACAATCCTCATCCCATCCAGTTCTGTTCCCTTCTTTACTAACTTCATTTTTGTGCACTCTAATCCTCTTTTTACTTTCTTTTCCGTGTCTTGGCCAATCCCCTTTTCCTACACTTTTTACCTTTGCCCCCTTTCTATGCATATTGCTATTACTTTTGTCTCCCTCTAATGTCGCTATTAAGGGAAAGTGATCCGAATTAATATAATCACCTAGCTCTAATTTCTTGACCTTCTCTCTTATCTCATCTCCCTCTATATTTTAGTTTAAGACAAACTATGCCAACTCCTCCAAGCTCTTTAACAACTTCTTTTCCTTGAAATTCAGTACCGTATCTTTTGATTTTCTTTCTCTCTCTTTTTCCCGCTGCCTTCCTCCTCTACCCCCTGTTCTCGCATTAAAATCCTTACCTATTGTAAGCCTAATCTCTTCTTTATTTTCTTCCATCATTTCTTTTAATTTCTCTGCTTTCATGTACCCCCGCTACCTTCCACTTCTCTCCTCTGATCTTTACCTCTTCTAATATTATTCCTCCTTTTTGTTCCTTTATCTTTTTCATATCTTTCCCTGCTATACATTTATTTCTTACTCCCATCACCATTCCTTCCATTGCTCTGCCCTTTTAATTCTTTCTTTTTGCATTTTGAAATTTCCATTTGTAACCTCTTGGTAATCTTCCCCTTACTCTTTCCCATTCCTTTTCATCTAGCCACATCTTCATCATTATTACAACATCCCATTGTATCAAATTTCTCATAAATTCCCTATCCTTCCTCTCCAATCCTGTTATATTCAAGTAACATATACTCCATTCTTACCTACATTCGTTTTTTGTCTCTTTCTGCCTTTTACCATTTCTTATTTTCCTATCTCCCACTCCTTCCTCTCCTAGTTTCCCGGCACCTTATTTCTTACTAACTCTTACCTTTCTTCATTCCAATCCTACCATACTCCGTCTATCTGTATTCTCCCATATTTAACCCATGTTCTACTTACCTTTTTCTTTTCTTTTTTGCTATTTTTCTTAACTTATATTGCATCCTCTTCTTTACATATTTATATTTATATTTATATTTATTTTAGTTTCACCAGTACCATTCTCTCCCCTCTTCGATCTTCCCTTCCTACACTTCGCACATCCTGTATCTCTACCTTAACATCAATTCTTTTTAGTAATTTTTCCACTCCTTCCTCAATCTCATTTCCCTTTAATCTTATACTCTTAATCACTATGTGTCTTTTTTTCTTTCTTCTCTCTCTTTTTTTCATTCACTTCTTTTCATTTCCTTCCAAAGTTCAGCCATTCCCTACCTAATTTCTTTCAGTCTTTCGTTCCATTCAGCACCTAACTATTCTCACCCTTCTCTACATGGTAATTTTATAAATATCTCACTAATCTGATTTCAGGTTTTTTTATAGTGTAGCAACACCAGATTCTTATATTTAAAATGCTTCCACTGGATTACAAAATTTTTTGTAAAGATTTCATGAAAATTAAGTAGGATTTCATAGGATTTCAATAATTGAAAACTCAACATGGCTTCTTAAAGAATTAAATTTATTATGCATGAGTTTACATTGACCATCTAATCGCCCAAGGAATTAAAAAGTAATTATTTTAAATAATATGTTAAATGTATATGTATAATCATAAGATTTATTCTCTCGTTGACTTATCCTCAAATTTTGTATACCTATATATTATATATTATATTTGCGATACGTATTTTGATTTTGACATTGAATTAAACTGTTTATAATGTAAACATGTTTCAAAGTGTATTATCCTAAATATACAGAAAACTCATTTATGATTATTATAATCGATATTTTACAACTTACAACAGTCACATAATAATACGGATACTACAGAAATTCGGGATGGCCTAATATATACTGAACCCTTTAATACGTACATAAATAAGAAAAAAATTTATACTTATAACCCTAGTGTTCAATAGAGATATACTAAATTCATACACGTTTATCCACAGTAATTTTTTCAAACATCAATAGATATTTGAAAGGTCTTTTATTTTTAGAGCTTAAAAATATGCATTTAAAAAGTGGAGATTTGGTGAAAACAGTCCAGTTAAATTTAACATAAAATAATTAGAATGTAAACACAGGAATAAAAAAAGAAAAGCATCTCTGCGAACCATCTTCATTGGGCCAAAGGATTTTATGGGTGCAAACAAAATGTATTAACTGCATGAAATTATAGATTATTATTTGTATTGATTTGTAATTTTGAAAAATTCTATTCTATTCTATTCTATTCTATATTGTCGTGCAATTTTATTATTAACCCCATATGGACAGACATCTAAAAACGCTTTTTCACGAGAAGTCATATCTGTAGTCCTATGGGGATGATCTGTGTGCACTGTTACCATTTTATTTGTAGGTCCTTCGAAAATTCTAAAGGGAGTAGGTCTAGGTAATCGTTTAAATCCATAGATTCGACCATTCGAGGCTACTTGTGACGGAAATGTTATGTTTATTGGTATATGTACATAGTCGTCCTCCAGTAACATTAATGCAGGATCTGTTTTATCTGTGGTAACAAATGGAATTCCATAAAATTTTAGACCACGAGTTCGAGG
Source organism: Druon quercuslanigerum (assembly GCA_010014905.2). NCBI lineage: Eukaryota > Metazoa > Arthropoda > Insecta > Hymenoptera > Cynipidae > Druon > Druon quercuslanigerum. Next base: position 5,533 of record JAAAKG020140878.1, read on the forward strand.
GTACTTGAATTTTATCCATTTCAATGGATCTCTCAGAGAACCAGGAATGTTGTTGTTTGATGGATCACATGGGTCATTTATGACAACACTTCGGGCGTCCCTCAAACTTAATTCTGTAAGGTGAATTAAAAATTGATTAATATTAATACTTAATAGCACGATAAGTTTGGCAAGAAGATGATGAAAAGCCAGTAAAGGCTGGCTAAGGTAGTGCGAAAAGTGTACAATAACCATTTAAACTTAGTAAATTTTACAGAAAAAGGAGAAAATTAAGAAGGAGAATAACTTAATAACTCGAATTAAGAAAAATATATAATTTTGTGCATTAAGTCTACATGTTAACGTAATGGCTTCATTTTCGAACTTCCATCAGGAAAACTTTTTATATGATAGATCGTACACTGTCCTTTGTTTTGCTTCTAGCAAATCAAGTTCAGCGAGTTGTGCTGTTTCGCAAATTTTAAGCGGCGGCAATAAGTTTTTTTTATTTTTTTTCCAAATCCGACATTCTCTTCAATTTTCATTGTTTTGCACAGAAGAAGACAATAAGATTTATTCACTCATAATGAGATGTATAGAGTATTTTCGGAAACCTACAATTATTATCTCATCTCGAAAATAAAGTACGACAACAAACAGCTTTACCGTACAGAGGGGCGTCTTTCAGGGCGATACAGTGAGCCCTCTACTCGCTTTTAACACATTTCTGCCACTAAATCTTGCACTAAGCTACTCTCCTGGGTACGTCTGCAGCGACTAAAATTATAATAAGGAACTTTAGAGTACTTATATATCATCAAAAGGTACACAGTAGAGATTGCTATGGAATTCGGATTGCACAAGTGTATCACGATTATTCTAAAGCGAGGAGGAATCACTGGGCCGGGAACCCTGAGCTTGCGGATTGAAAAAGTTTCTGCGAAGTAGATACAAGAGTCTCCTTCGACAGATTGGGCCTTCCAATCTGTTGTTTTGGGGTTGTTCCATAAGCGAAGAACGAGATTGCGACCCTTGATATCACCACGTATAAGATTATTTATATATGCACTTCTGCATATATAAAGCTCTTCAGCTTGCATAATAATCCGTCCGTTCCAAAATTATACATCCCAGGATATTAAGGGAAGCACGCACATCTGAATCTCTAATCTCTTTGTAATTCAATCACTCTAGGTACAGCTTAGATCGTTGCAAATAGAAGAGATTCTCTCCTAAAAATAGTCAGAAAACACTAAGATTGACAACAGAGACTTCCTTTACCAATCCACGGAGCAGGCGGTTGCGACCATTGTCGTAAATTTTAGTATCAGGAGTGAGGAATGTATATTACTTTATTAAGATTCCTTACTTCTAAGAAGCTTAAGTCAGAGGCTAAACAGTTCCATCGAACAAGTCCTTGACAAGAAAATACACGGGAACATTCACAGAAATTTAAAAGCTTAGTCCTTGTTGAAAGAGCAAACTTTTGCTTTCCTCAGATCATCAGGACTTAATTAAGCTACCGAGGGTTGCCAGGAAGGTCTTATTTCCACCTTAATGAACCGCGACCGCATTAGACATGAAGAAGTTTCCAACGATGCTGTATGTCCTTATGAGTGGTACTCTCGAAGGCTCATACAACAACTGGAGGGAATCACAATAATAAGCAGTCGAAACCGTCATGTGTCTTGACGATACGATGCGACCCAAGCTTGAACGTTGTTCAACGTTGACAGATTTAAAGACGTAAAGGAAGATGTTAGGTCTGTATAGTTTTCTCTGCTGTCAATATATCTAATAACACTTATATCCACACGCTTAGGCTTCTTGGGAGTGCCAAAAATATTTCCCTTCTTTTGACAAATTATTGCGCACTTTTAACAATCCAATATCCATACCAATTTCTACTTTGTACTTCTTGCCGATATTTAAAGCACTTTGCTTTTACCTTAAGCTTAGATCGTCAGGCCGTCTATGTAAAATACATAAGTAAGCTTATGCACACGCTAATCAGTGTCGCACAGAGTTATCCAAAAGAATTTCATTTTGCGAGACAGAGGCAGAAACTTGAAGCAAAAAAGCAGATAACTCACGGTATCACCCTGAAAAACGTACCTCTGGAACATGACGTTGTACATCTCTCTCCACACAGGCTCAATTCTTCTAACAATCCCGTTGTTTAGGGCAGCTGTAAAGGTCTTATACAGTGTATTGAAGCATGATATTGGCCTCTAATTCTCTGGAATAAAGCTACCTTTTTGGTAGTAATGTAGTGCGCCCTAACATCAGCCACTGTGGAATGGACGTTTCCGAATGTAAATTTGAGGTAAATATGCAGGCCAAATGCTGGTGTGAAGAAGTAAACTTCTTACACCAGAAGTTCTTGATAAGATCTGGCTTGCAGTGGCAAAGTTCTTGATACCCCTAAGTGCTTTTCTTACCTCTTCGGCAGTAATTCATGGATATTTCTCTTTAGATGTTATGAGGTTATCGCAAAACTCCTTGAGGCGGGTGATATTATCAGTATCTTCTTTTAACTTTAGCGTTTTCAGGATCTTGTATATCCATCTCCAAAAAGTCTCTACTTCGTCGGGCTTGGGTAAATTTTTGAAACTAACTTAAACATGAATAGGGTGTGCGCTAAAAAGAAGCAAAGGTTCAGCAGGAATCTGTTGATTCTTCTTGATCCATCTCTCCCTCTTTCGTATTCTCCCCCTTGCGTCAGAAAGCACCCATATTTCATCAACAATATGGTGCTTGAGTGTCAGAAGCTTTGACTTGTTCAGAGTGAGATTAAAGATCCTCAGTTCTTGGGCGATGTTTCAAACCCTTTCCGTGAAATGTCAACTTGATGTTATGTGGTCAATCGCGCACTGAAAGCGGGATCCATTCCATTGTGACCACCCAATCTTACTGTTCCCGTTGGTTTAACCCTTCGATTAAAATCAGGCAAATCTCTCGCAGCATTATAAACTGAACATTTGATGTTCTATAGGTCAAACTCCACCGAGATATCTGCACAAAGATCTCACGGATTAGGAGGAACCTGCATGTCAATGCTCCTCCGTATCCTAAAATCCCTATGATCTCTCAGAAAGTGCGCGATTTTCGTGGTTATTCTTAATGTTATTTTCTCATCTTCATCTGTAGCTTTTTGAGACATATACTGTGAAGCGCTCCACGTACATATTCAGCTTTCAAGAGGTACATAGATATGTTGATTTCGCAATAATTGATGCGAAACGTGCTGAAGTTATGGGTGTTTCGACAGCACAGAGTGTGCATCCGAGCCTTAAAACCTCCGTGCACAGGTCCACTTCCACAGGTTTCCATCTGGATTATTTTTAGCACCCCGGAATCTAGGGTTATCGGTACAGTAAGAAACCGAGGCTAAAATATTTAGGATCTGTCGATCACTCTCCAATTTGTGTATAAGAGACTTACAGACTTTAAATCCTCTATACAAACACATTTTGCCGATTGAAGGCTAGACGAGAAAAAATATTATTGGAATAATGAAAAAAATAAGACCTGAGTGCTTTCTAAAGTCTGTATTTCCCAACGGATCGTAGACGCTCGTCCCTTACTTCCGCCCGCAAGCTGAGACGCCATAACAATAGCGTCCGACCGGTATACCGAGTGGCCTGAGACCCTCGTTGCGTCAGCGTCCGACCTAGGTAGCCTCTCTCGCACCTAGAGATTGAAGCCTGAGCGACAGGGCATATAAAAAGAAAAGGCTTAGTAATTAGTATTTGTATAATACATCTACAGGAATATCCATTTTTTGACCACGTGTTGCAGAAATGTGTCCTCTCCCTGTTTAAGGAATTTATGATTGTGGTCCATTGACCCATCTATGAAAAATAAACAGGTGATATACCCAAGAAGAACTTTCATTTCTAGGAGGGAAGTGTCAACGAACTTTCACATCATAGTTGATGAATTTGAGTTTGCTCAAGAATAAATATACTCCAATTATATTGCGTTTTCGATTACGTGAGGAATAAAATAGAGAATAAAAGATCTAAATAAAAGGTTAGTTCAGAATCAACAATTATTTGATTTAGTATTATTATTTAGAAGCGAAATCCGCGATATGTATAATATTCAATGATTAAACCAGGATTTCATGATAATTTAGAATTGGGATTAAAAAATATATGTAAACGACAAGGGTAGCTTAGGTCTATTTGAATAAATACATCTATTGTAAAGAGAATCTTATTCTTTCTCCAAAAGAAGCCCCTTTATTAATTAAAATTCAATTAATATAATTCCAGTTATTAAATTAACCCTTTCTAGTTAACAACGTCTAAAAAGTTGGCGGTTACAATATATATATATATATATAAATACTTGCCAAATTTTTTTGACGACTGCAAGTTTCATTGCACATATTGTAACCAGCGGGTTACGTCACTGAGCCTGGATCCCCTGTTCCCTCCGGAACAACACAACAGTTGGTTCCACCAATTATCGAAAATTGAAACAATAATCAACGAATCCCATCATGAAACGACGGAGGTGACCCCCTACGAGGCGCTTTGGGGACGCAAACCGAAGCGTTGGTGGAAGAACCTGCTACCTGCGAGACCGCCCCACCCACAAATAAATAGACAGGAACAAATAATGGTACTCAAAGATCGAATTAAGAGGAAAAGAGAAAAGCGATTAGGTCGCCTGAGTAAAAATAAAAAGGGCGTCACCTATTCCATTGGTGAATGGGTACTTGCAAAAGCGTGCAATGTATTCAATACCACGAATGGAACAATGGCTAAATTCCTATCGCTGTATGAAGGGCCATACAAAATAAAGAAACAAGTCACCACGAATGTCTACATCCTGTGGAACGAGGAAAATGACCGAGAGAGGGGACAATTTCATGCCTGCGATCTTCGTAAATACCAACAAGAGAAATGCGAAAGAGGGGATGGAAACCCATAAACTCAAGGGCCTCATACCCTAGGAAAATTCGGCAGCAGGAAAACTCAGTTACAACCTGAACGTTGAAGATGCCGGACGCAACCACCCAGTATGAAGTCGCAGACAACCACTACAACGCTGCCGTCCAATGCAATCTGGACATAGGGGAAGAGGACATCGTAGAATTCGATTGGAAAGAATTTAAGACGAGAGAAATCAACCCCACGTATAAGCTGAGTTCTCTACGTTTCACGCCTCGAGTACCCAACACGGACATCGGGGAAGCTAATGTGTTTCGTGTGGCACGTGACGTGCGACATTTTGAGATGCAGTTCCCGGAGTTAGAAGAGGAGCCTATTTCGGTGATCGACCTGACGGAAGAGGAGGAAACAGAACAAGAGATAGTGGAAATCACGAACACCATCTACGGGGAATTGGTGAAAATCCACGGCAAAAAGAAGTACCACAGAGCAATAAAGAACACGGCATACCTCTTATCAACCTATCCAGTGACGAAGAGGAGGAATCGATGGAGCCGATTGAAGAATCACAGAGGAGGACCACGATTCCCACTCAAATCCCACAGAACGCAACGAACGTTGAAGAAAAATAAATCGAAAAAGAAATCCTTCGAGAAGTGACCCTCAATGCGATCCAGTTGATAAGGGTCACTCAAGAACAGTTGCCCCCACAGATCGAAGAAGAGATAAAGCCCAGCTCGTCAAAACAAGCGGATAAGGCTGAAAGCCTGTGGAGGAAGAACTCGGCTCTGAAATTAAAAGAAAAGCCTAGAAAAGGGATTTTTTCTGTACGTAAGAGCAGACAAGACGCTCTGGTCGACGAGTTGTTTGGAGAGGAAAACACCAAGACGATGCCCGAGAAGAAAATCGAGAAGCCCGAGAGAGCAACTACCTGGTTCTCGAAGGCAGAAGCAAATCTCTTAGAACGAGAAGACAATGGCATAAATAAACTGAGGCACACCGATCCATGGCTGTGGTCTCTCGAAATCCGAAAGGAGAAGGCACGGATCATCCGAGAGGAGAAAGCGGCCGCACAAGAGGAACGCAAGGCGAGGACCCTAAAAACAGCGTGGGACGAGGCCTGGAGGCTTCATCCGAGTGAGACCCAAGAATGCTGGGAACACTACAAAGCCTGGGATTATGGACGAGCCTGGCCGGTCGGCCAAGACAATGCACAGCCAAGCAGAAAGACGCCACGTGGGACTAAGCTGAAACCGGGATACAATCAATTTTTTTTATGTTTCATACACTAGCACTAAGTAAATTTAAAACGTCCAACCAGCGAAACTCTAGAATTACTCGAAAAATTACTTCTATATTTTCTCTCATACTTAATCTTCGTGTGCAAATTTTAAAGAGGGGCAGATGTAACCAGCGGGTTACGTCACTGAGCCTGGATACAGGCTACCGTCGGAGCTCCTGGGATGATCCCCACAAAATTGCATCATCCTGGGTGCATTCGAAAAGCGCAGACTCCGAAATCTCCCACGATGCACTTTTCCATGCATCTTGGGAGATGAGAGAAGGGCACGGGCTATAAAA
>JAAAKG020140879.1:0-11996 GCA_010014905.2 Druon quercuslanigerum
TGTTGCGCAGAAACATCAATAGAACAATGGCTTGTGCTGAAGGTTCCTTTAAGTTATATTTATTATCAAATTTTCTTGCGCCGAATCATCCTTTTTTGACTACTTTTTGTTTTCAACTACATCATGACCGCTATAATTGATTTTACTGCACACATTTTTTTATGTTGGCATACATTCAAAGTATTATTTTTAACGCAAATAAGCTTCAAATATAAATTATGTAGCGGTGTTCTGGTTATTCCTTCAGAAATCACATAAAAAAGTTGCTCGTCCTTATCAGTAATTGTTATTACATTGTATCAAAAATTAATGTTTAGAATAAATGATTATTTTGGGCATAAAAAAAGTAATATAATCATTTCAAATTTATATAATCTTAAAGAGTAAGTTAATAGTTGAAAAATAAAATAAAATATACATATAATATATTATATTTACCAATAGAATCAAAGAATACCGCTAAAACGGACATCAAAGGAACAGTAAGGATCTTCATATTTTTAAATAGAAGAAAACGCTAAATTGAAAATTTCGTATATCATACCTTTAATAAATACTCTACAATATGTTCTAATACACTCCTAATAAATATACCCCTAATAAATCCATCTTCTGCAAGTCTACTATCAGGTTTACGTCATTAAGATAAAGTTAAAAATAAACTGTCGTAAAGTGTTTTTAAGGAATATATATGTATACACGGTGACCCATTTTAATCTATAATCCTAAATATCTTCTAAAATACTTTATCTACGAAGAAATGGTTTGGGCAAAGATTGACCAGGACCGAAGGGTACATTTGATTGTACTATCAATTTTGACTTGAGGCCAATTATTAAGTTCAAATGAACGTAAGACTCTTTTATTAAATGAGAACCCCTATTTTTGAATGCGGATTTGAAAAGAGCGGGAAATTTTACGTCAAAAATGACTTATTGACAAATGGTTTTTGTAATTTTTTATCTTTCCAAGGTCACAAAAACCGTTTGTTCACAGGTCAATTTTGACGTGAAATTTACCGTTCTTTTAAAATCCGCAGTCAAAAATAGGGGTTCTCATTTAATAAAAGAGTCTTACGTTCATTTGATCTTCAAAATTAACCTCAAGGTTAAAATTGATGAGACAGTCAAATGCCCCCCTTGGACTTGGTCAACCTTTCTCCGAACCATTTCTTCGTAGATTAAGTTCTCATGAGTACGAACTCCACTCAACGGTCTAAAAAGTGCCCCTACATTTAGAATACATTTCAAATTACGTTCCGCAAATTTGTTAGATTTTAAAATAATTCTGTAACAACACCTTAATCTTTCAACAAAAATTTTAATGCATTATTTATAAATGCAAATTACAAAGTATATATTTATTTATATGAGGCTTGTCTGTATTCAGTGTAACCATAAAGAGAGCGGTGACAATGGTTGACTATACTTAGTTAGATTACAATTTGTTAAGATATTTTGGCATTCGATGGTCTCCCTTTTCAGTTAATTATTCAGAAAATATATTTACATATGATATGGGTTAATAGACAATAATATGGTTATATGACTGTTGTTAGTTTTCATAAACATATATTTGGTCAACTTGTTTTTACTCTAATTGGTAAACAATTCTTAGACATAATTTTCCATGTTTTCGGTATCAGCATTAAATAATGTTAATTAAATAATGTATTAAAGAGCGATTGCAAAAACCTATTATAATCTCTTATTATTACAGTTAAGTTATAATAACATCTGTTTATAACTGAGTCAATGTAAAATTCATTTAGTATTAAAACAATGATTATTTATAGTATTTTTTTTGTAAAAACTGCTCAGTAATTAACCAATAGTTACTAGTTAACCAGTTGCACTTTTGACCGAAAAATAAGACACTTTGAACAAATATGACTTTTATACAAAACAGATCAATTTTTGTACAAAAACAGTAATTTTTAACAAAAAAATTCAATTTCAGCAAAATATTTACATTTCTAACCAAAGAGATGAATTTTGTACTTTTTTGTGAATTGCAGAATCGCATTTCTGTAGACAAAATTCTGTCTCAAAACCAATTTTCAATGAAAAAATGGTCAAGGCGTGTAATTATTTATGAAAAGATCTTTTTGTTGTTACATAAGAAATTATTGGTTAGTCAAAATGAATTGAGAATTGGGAAAAATCTCCTCACAGAAAAGTAGATTTGCAAAGCTGAATCACTAGGAAAACTCAAAAATTATAGCAGTAATATAAAGAGTATTGCCTTAAAATTGTATTTTTCTAAAAACAATTTTGAATGGTGATTTTGGTCTACAAAGCTCATCACAGAGATTAGTAGGCCAAGAAGATCGTTGATTTCGATTATATCCTCGATTATAACAATGAATTTAAAATTAGCTTAAATATTATGAGTTCAAGATACACTTAGGTTTGAACAAAATGATTTAACTAACTTTAAGTCAATTAAAGAAACCATAAAGCTTTAAATTTGCAGTGCTAGGTAATATGTCAGTTGTTTACTTTTTACATTCTTAAAAACAAGTAAGTATAATTACAGTTTAGCTTCTCGCTTATTATTTACAATTAAAGGAAATTTCTTCAATATTTTTTTTTCAAAACTCAGTTCAATGGTGAAAGTTTTTACATTAGTTCAACAGAAAGAAAACGATAATTTTTTCAAATAGTTGCTCCATAATTTTGAGAATATAAATGTTTTCTCTGCATGGGCCTGCATTAAAGCAAGGCAAATGGAAAAAATTTTAAGTTTCATAAGAATTGATGCGTGTTTTTTATATGCTAATTCATTGATTTTTTATTGTATCAAATTTATATAATTGTTTATTTTTTGCACACATTTGTCTCGATCCATTTTATGAATTTTATTCTGATTACCATTATTATCCTACAGTTATGCGCCCCACAAATATCCTAAATATGTTTCTCAAGATATTATGTAACCTTTGTAAAAAAAACAATTAAATTTTATTTATTTTTAACTTTGAAATACTCCAAGTCTCTGAAGTCTACTTCATACCGCTAAAACGCTAGCTATTATTTGTTAACACTACCCTCATCAATCTTTAATGATTCTAAAGCACCCTATCTCAGCTGTATATGCATTGTAATTTATTGCTTTGAAATGTAATGCTCATCTATGCCTAATGCCATATTCAGTTAAAAACTACCCATGTATTTTTCCAAATATATTTAAAATTCAACTATTTTTAATCCTGGTGATAATGGCGACCTGCTGCTTGTAATCGAGGATGTCCCTTCTCGTTTATTGGAGCTCCAATTATTGTGGCCTCAACAGTATACTCAGGTATGCTGCCGTAAGGAACATTCTCATTAGATAGTAGTACAAATACATCTTTTGTAGCTATGTCTATTAGAATTTGCCGATTCATAAAGTCAATAATTGGTCGAATATGTCCATCTATGACTATTCCAATTATGTAATGTATTCCTTCTATTTGTCTTACTCCTAAGGTAACTGTTGATCCTTTTGTTAATGGACGTTTGTGATTATTCACATCTAGGTAATAACGAAGTCTAAGATGGAGATGATAGTGTGGGGCTATTAGTCCTTCCCAAATGTTTTCTAATCCTAGCAAGGCCAGTGAACTTTCTGTAAAAAGGCATAGAAATTATTGGAGTATTCATTTCAATTGTTTTCCATACAAAATTGTGAAGATAAAATATTAATTCTTATCCAGTCAATGTAAGTGCTTTATTAAGGTGCATTCGTTGTCATATGTGCAAGTGAAATATCTGCAACTAGTAATTATTTTGAAAAAATGTTTATCAATGTTAGTCAAAATAGTTGTTCCAACTTATTTTTATAGTAAATTTCCCTCATATTTATTTGCAATTTAAGATGATTATTATGAAAAAGATTTTTCCGTCGCCTATCCTGAGCGGTAACAGGTATCAGACGGAAATATTTTTTTCAATTTAATTGTTGAATTTTTAATTGTTTTTAAGCATGAGTGCAAACTTAGATTCTTATTACAGATAAAGATCTCATAAAAGAAATCGATCTTCAAATCAAGGTCCAAAAGTCTCGGACATCTTTAAGGAATTTTCAAGATTAATCATACGCATAAATTTATAATTCTCGAAGGTAACACTGTCCAAGTCCAAGTGGACCTTGCTGGTAACACCTCTATTAACTTGTCTGTGCATGTAAGCGGCTGACGTGCTTCCCCGTACGGGCGCCCAAGTCTTCTCAGCTTGATATGATTTCATTGATATTTCAACAAGAAATCAGATCAAGCTGAGAAGATCCGGGCGCCCGTTCGGGAAAGCAGCTCAGCCACTTACATGCACAAATAAGTACATAGAAGTGTTACCAGCGAGGTCCACTTGAAGGTTGGTACTTCTAGTGTCTCCTTACCCATTCCGATGACACCTTGTGCCAACAGAGCAGGTAAAAAGCCACTACGCCTTTACTTTTCGAGGCGTAGTAATTGCTTACCTGCCTCTCCCAGAGTTAAGCAAATTCCTCTGCTAACCTGTGTCTGGTAACACAGATGGACAGATGGAACCAGATCTTTATATAACAAAAATTCACAAAGTTTTTCAGCAAAAAGATCCTACCGTCGTCGTTCGAATTAAAGGGGTAAAGGATTCGTCTGAAAATTTCTCAGGTGCATCAAAATGTCCGTCACATTGATAGGGAAAAACCAGCTTACTCTAGAAAATATTTGCGAGAAAAATTTCTCCAAAAAGAATAATTATGGGAAAACGTTGGAAAGTTGAGAATACATTCAAACCAGAGATACAGACCGATTTTGTAGAGCGCTAGAATGATATACTGAAATAAGGGTTGCTAAAGAAGAAACGTTAAAGATTGTATGAAACAATCCCTATTTCCAAGAATTGTGTCCAATAAGATCCTCTTTCACTTAAGAAAGAAATTAAGGCTATTCAAAACTAATGATAAATGAAACAGTAGAAAGACTCGATTTGATAGCAATTTCAAATAACATCCTTCGCATCCTAATAGATCTTGTGCAAATAGCATGATCAAACCTAACTGTCTCATAGCAACCTTGGACCTTGAAGATGCATATAATCTCGTTTCAGTTGCTGAATCTTTACATTTTTTTCGGATTTACCTTTGTCGGAGAAACTTTCCAGTTTCTTTGTCTATTCTTTGGTTTAAGACGCAAAAACAAAATTAACGAAGCCGGCCGTATCATGATATGCTTTGAACGGCAGAGCAAGAATTGGATGTAATGCAAGCCTTCGTAGAAGATCCACATTCTACTGTGAGAAAGATCCCATAGACGGTTGAGGCCAGAAAATCATCCGTTCAAGGAGTACATTTTTTTCAGAGAAAAAATGACATCCTTTTAAAAACATTATCACCCAGGAGTTGAAGGAAGATGATTTGATAGGCAAACGCAGTTTTGCGAAGAAATTATTCTTTTATACGCTGAATATTCAAGCTAGTTTCAGCAAACTTGGTATCATTGGTTCATTTTTGCTTGAAGATAATTTCACTTTAGCGAAGTACGGGTCGATTCTAGAGAATGGCAGACTATATTATTCACTCAGTATTGCCCTATTCTGTAAACTAATATAGTGAATCTATAAAAAATCTATTTTTTTCATAAGATCCAAACCATGGCTTCTAGAAATAATCCAAAATACCTTATCTCAACTGAAAAAAACTATGTTAAATACGAATCTTTAATAAAAAATAGGGGTTCTCATTTAAAAAAAAAACAATTTGGATCCGGTAAGTCCCAAAAGAAGAAATTGGATCCAAGTTTTGACTAGCCAAATAGAAAGTCCGCTGAACATTCTACAACATTTATCTTGACCATTTTTTTCTATGTCTTTTAGGACACCCTGCATATTAGTTTGTAATTTTGAAGAATGATAAGAGACGTAAAAATGCGCGTCTGACTATAAAAAAATTTTATGTTGAAAAAAAAATATTATTTTGATATCTTCTAATTTTGAAAAAGTGCCACAAACCTAATTGTGATTATATGACTCTAGAGACCAATATATTATTACGGCGTTAATTGAGGCCAGGAATTTTTCATGTAGAAAAAATAATTATATAAAATATTATTATATTTACCAATGTAATTTAAGGAGACCGTAAAAGTTAACAAAAGAGTAATGGTGACAACCTTCATTTTCTCTCAGTATTGGAAACAGCCTCACAGAGAATTTCTTGTGTAATGTAACTAGTGATTATTCTATAAAATGTTTCGTATAATTGTACTACTTGCTTTCTGCTTAGTCATTTGAAATAATTTTACTGCATGACAGATTGGAGGGGTGAAATTTATTTCTCTAAGATATTTGCGTTTCCTAATTCCTTTTCCAATACCGTACTAACAGGTTTCTTTATCAGCTATACATACAAAAAATAAAATATGATAGCGTGACACAAAGCCTAATGCTTGAATTGGAGGTGAAACAATTTGAACGAGTTGCGAGTATTATCGTTGTTTGACTTACTAATAAGCCCGATTTATTTTCACCATTTCATAGTAGCAAATAAAAATTACATTTATTTAAATTTTAGAGTTTAGGTTTAATTTTTACATGTAATTTTTTCTCTAATTTAATTGAAAATAAGACGTGAGTTTAATAACAACAAAATGTCAATGGTCTTCAATGCAAAATTATAAAATTTCTAAGAGAAATAAAATTTAAAATGTAAACATTTTGCATGCATAAAAAGGCAATAACCAATCTTTTCCGGTACATGTCTAAGCAAATATTTTTCAGTGATTAATTATTATTCATCATTTGAAACTTAAATATTATTCAACCTTGAAAAAGCTTCATGAAGGTTTTTGCAGTCAATATTATTATTATTATTTCCTCATTTGCAACATTGTAAAAACAAAGTGTTATTTCAGCATTAGGTACTAAAATGAGACCACTGGTGGGATGCTAGAATCGTTTGTTATGCATTAAAAATAAGAGCATAAAGTTGTCCTGTTCAAAAACAGGACACGAAAAAAATTATGCCGTGAAAAAAGAGGTCTCTAGTTTTTACAGTTTACGAGGGACCAAACTTCATATTGTGTATGTTCTATGAAATTTTTCTAAAATTTGTTTCAGACTTTAGACGTTTCTTCAGCACCTTATATTCCAACGGGTAATGACTTTAAATAATAATTGAAGAACCATGGGTCACACTTTTATTTATTTAATGTTTTTTTATATGGTTGATCACCACAAACAGATATTTACTTACTCAATTAGTTTATAACAATTAGGTTTAAGGTGCAACTAGATATTAATATGAACTAAGTGCATCTGCGTTTATTATCAGACATAGCAAAATTATTCATTTATTTTCCTCAGCGATAATGAATAATATTGTTGAAGCGGCTACTATTTAGCAGTTCAACATAGGAGACGTTACCCGCTTTCAATGACTTAAAGAAGCAGAACTCAATGGATTGAAATCAAAGACCTTGGTAAAGACTTTTCATTCGGCCCCCCCCCCCCTCTCCTGGCATTAACCTTCCTCCTTTCAGTCGGTTTGTGTTAGCTGAAAATCTGGAAAGGGGTCTTCCATCACGTGATCATCGAGCATGATGAGTCCGAGGCAAGCCTTCGAATTTTGTGCCAGGATCTTGTGAAGCCGCGCTATGTCTTGTATGTTCTCAAATTCCTCGCAAAATCCCCTCAATCTTCTTGTTTGTCTGTTTGTATATTTTTATTTCCCCATTTAGATCACCAATGAGCCTGCCCCTGAGTTTCTCTTTGTATGAATACCTAACTGCGTTTTAAGGGTTTATGGTCTATGAAATCACCGGTATTTCTAGGGCTAACTGGAAAAAGATATAATTTTGTTGTGAAAGAGACTTCTCGTCGGAGACTGTTTAGCCCACTATTTGATTCCTTAGTTCTTACGAACATAAAGACAAATAGAGAACCTCACTATTTTTTCACAATCTGGAATGCGGAAGTATTACCATGATTAAGAATCTCCAGCTCAGCACCCGCTATGTATTAAATTAAATCTCTTTCTCTATCTTTAGTGTTTGTTCTCTCCCATACTCTATGATGTGAGTTTGAATCGCATCATAACAGCAGAGTTGGGGAAATAGCTAGACAAAAGTAACTGGAGAGGGAGATAATTGCATATGTCGCTGCTTTAAGTCTGTTTTGAACTAACGAGGCGACTTTACTGTGTTGAAAATTGATCTGCATCATGAAGATGCAACTGGTCTCAGCCAATTCCTTGGGGCGTCTCCGGAATCCACCGTCTTCCTTCGGTCTGGGATTCTCTCTGTTAAAGTATACCCTTCAATAATCAGTTCATTTAGCGAGACTGTTGAAGCTCAGATGCTCCAGAACGACAGTATGCTTCCCAAGGCTGCCAGGAGTCAGTACGGTCGCTATCTAGGTTTAGTTTTTTTTCATAAACGCTGGTAATATCTTTATTAGCCAGTCTTGCGACCAGATGTCTGCGACGTGCACTAACGATTGATCCCGACCTAAATATGTTTTCGAATCTGGGGAGCATCTCTCGCGGGGCAATGTATTTATCTCTATCAATATTTCCCTGATAAGTCTATCCAGCTCCTTTGGAGCTAGACTAGTTTCAGGGTAACGCGACTCGACGAAAACTCTTGGCAGGGCATTGTTAGCCTTGTGCACCAAAGTAAGATCCTCTGTTTGTTGAGCCTTCTACTGTTCCGGCTCCCTGTTCGGGGTAGTCTATTTGAAGTCCTTCTGCTACCCTTAGACCGAGTAGGAGAAGATGCTCAAGATGATGTTGAAATATTCGATGTTTCCACGTTAGAGACGGATGCACTGACGATTCCACCGTTAGAAATTCTTCTCTTCAGAACGTGACCAATCAACTTTTAATGAATCGCGGAAACTTAATTTTGATCGTCAGTGTCAGTGATCTTCACTGCTTGTATTAGGATAGCCTCAGAGGAGCCATTCACTTTTGACAGTGGGGTAAAGGAAGGCCCTGGATTGGAGACCCCGTTATTTTTGTTTATTTTTTTTAAGGTGGAATTTTTGTCCCCACCAGTAGCTAGGGAAATAAATAACTCCCCTTGAGGAGCCCAGCTTGCAGGGAAAGGCTCTACACTCTAAGGGATTCAACCTAGTATCCTAAAGTTTCCGTTAGGATACATCTTTCGTGACTCCAAAGCACCCGCCACGACAGACGGTGGCACGCCGGGGGGTTTAATTATTTGTTAACGATAACGAAATCCACTCCTGATACGACGAACAAATTATGGCTTAGGAACATAAAAAATTGCGCCCTTGATATTTCAGGGGGTTTCGATGTTACCTCCAGGAAAGGACATCTGTTGTTTAGCTCCTGTAGACTAGAATCCGTAATTTTTGAAAACAGAAACACATCTTAATGCAACCACGCTGGTCCACGTTCTGCAGGTCTTTAGTCTGACGATTTATTTTATTCCTAGGAAGACTAAACGCTATACGTTTTAGTAACTGCATTTCCACTTCCATTCTATGCTATCAACAAAAGATTTTGGATTGACCCTTGAATTTATGTTTTGCAGAATAAAAAAAAACATTTTATTAATTAAAACATATAAAAATTATCTTTATTTCAAAGGAGTTTTACATCATGATGACTTGTTGCAATTTTCTTGCATAAAAAATTCACATCATTTAATAAGAAAGACCAGTTGGTTCACATTAAGGAGTACGAATATTGAACGTAATTCAATTATTTTTTCCTTTTTGCCTTCATCAAGAGGTCGAACATAACTGAAGTTGAAGATGATTTTGTATAAAAATTAACTGAAACAAAATTGACTCCCTATTTTTTTTCAATGCGCAGTCGATGGAATGACTTACATTTGGAAACATTTTTGCAAAGACTGGAGAACCTTTTCCTAAAAACAATTAATTATTTAAAAACCTCACTAAGAAAATATTTACTACTTAACAGATACGACGCTAATAAATTAACATGGAATTTTCTTCGACAAATAGTGTTACCTACGTCAAGAGGATGAAATGCTGGAAGACACTTTTTCCGTTGCCGTTGGCACAATCACCAAAGCAATAAAAAGATAAAATACCTAAATCCATCTTATCACTGATGTACATCTTGTTCTTTACCTTGGCTGTATTTCACGTCTATTGACAGAACTTACACGCAATTTATATCTGTTTATCGTTTTCCTTCTCATTTTTACCCCAACGGTTCTTTTCATCTAAGAAATGATATATTACGTTTCGCTTAATCTATGTATCTTTAGTTTCATTTTTCTCATTATATTGTATTCAATCTCTCTAAATTTAAGAAGAGTATGATTGAGATATTTCGTAATTATGATTAAATTATTTTCTAAAGCAATAAGTCTTGCTGTGGATTTCAGGTTTTAGGTATTTGAGTCTAGCTGCAAAACTTAATTCTTTACAAAGTTTTTATTTTAATTAGGATTTTTTATTTTCTTGTTCAAAACTATGTATTGCATTTACATAAAGCGTATTTGGTCGTTGTGTGAAAGTTGACAATTAGTTGATTAACCAAAGAATTTTAGTATTTGCATGAATATCCATTTACTCCAAAGGTTGTGCATTGACCTGTAAAATAGGTTTCTTTATGAAATAATTTGTAAATTCTAAAATAGAAGGCAAGACAATGAAATAATCCTTTAAGTTTAAAACAGAGTTAAAGAAAATTACCAGTAAGTCTTCAATGTTTAAATGGATTTTTTCACAAAAAAATGATTATCCTGTCAAATCTTTCGAGATAAAAATTTACTTACTAAGAGATTTTTCTCTATCCGTAGTTTTCAACTTCTCGACTAATTCTGCAGGTAAATTTCCTGCACATGAATAAATGTGTAATAACATGTGAGGTGTTGTTTTTGTAGTGCATTGCCCTGTAAATTAATTTATTGAATTATTAAATTATCAGTTTAAAAGTGGATTGAAATATCATTTTTTATGACAAAGTTCTTTAAAGTGAAATTGTAACAGAAGTAAGACTTTTTTTTAAAGATCGTCTGTATATTACCTATTTTTAACATTCAATTTATCATTTAGGTTCAAGTTATTATCTTTAAACATTAAATTAATATCTCTCCGTTTACACAACAACAAAATCTCCTATCGTGTATAAAATCTATAATTTTTTAACTCACTGTAAGCTTCATCTTCATTCAGACATTCAACGTTATATATAACGTAGCAGAGAAAGAAAAAAATCAAGAATCGCATAGCTGCTAACATCACAGTTTTTTAAGTTAAATTTATTAGAGGTGCGTGACTGAATAACTGAATAATCCTTTAGTGCTTTTGCAATTTATGTATAAAATGTACTTCTTATTTTTAGATAAGGACTGTACAATGTGGCAATAATGATCACATTTGATAAGCAACAAACCAGATAAAAAATGTTTCATCAGTCATGTGCAAACTATTTACACTACACATATAATATGAAAAATTCCTGAAAATAAAACAAAGAATCTCATGACCAAATTTAGACAACCACCATAAAATATTTCCATTGCAATATGAAAAAAAAATCACTCGGACTACGGGCCATTTAGGAACCTAAAATGCCAGAAAATTTAAATTTCAATTGCACACTTTCGTTTCCAAATCAAACCCGAAATAAGAATTCTCATCTTGACGTTTACGGATGGGCTAAATTATTTATGGTATTAGTAAAGAAACTTTCTTTACAACATATAATATAATACATATTAATATATGAGCAATAAAAAACAAAATTATTTCAAAGCTAGTTTAATTTTTTTTACATTCCAGTTAATTTAAAGAAATATTTGAAAGGAGAATTTTTCAGTGTCTGATTTTTATAGTGCTGCATTTGAGCGAGAAATACGAGAAATGAGAAACAACGGGAAAAGCTCTTGTCTTTTTTTATGAAATTTCATGTCATCTCGTCTCATATAAGCGAGCTTTTTGTAAGATCATATATTTCAATCAAGGGCCTTGTCAGTGTCAGAATTACATTCGTAAAAAGACAAATGTAATAAATATTGTCGTGAAATATTGAAG
>JAAAKG020140880.1:0-11996 GCA_010014905.2 Druon quercuslanigerum
CAAACAGATGAATTTTTAACAAAATACATGATTTTTTAACCAAAAAGCTCAGTTTTCAAAAATTAAAAAAAAAAAACAAAAAAAAAACAATGGAATGGTTAAATTTTCAGAGGAAAATTTTTTTCAACCTAACAAGACGAATTTGCAACAAAAAGAGTTACTTTTTAACCAAAAAATTAATTTTCAACTAAGAAGAATTATTTTCTACTTAACAATTAAATTTTTAACCATATTCTTTGGTTTCCAAGCAAGAAAAACGATTTTCATCAAAATAAATTTGTCAACAAAATAGTTAAAATTTCAATCAAGGAAAAGAATGACCAACAAAATATTTGAATTTTTACCATATAGTTCAATTTTAAACTAAAAAAATCATTTTTCAACTAGAAGTGGAATAAATAATATTATAGTTAAAAAATTTAATTTTCAACTAATCAAATGCAAAATAGTTTATTTTTCAACGAAGGAAAGGAAATTTCAACCAAGAAGATTAATTCCTATTGTAAAAAAATCTGCAAATAAGTGCACAATTTTCCCGTCAAAATAAACTCTGACTGAACAATTATCAAATTAAAATAAATACCTTATTTTAAATACTATAAAATATAATTGATAAGTATGTTTAAAAAAAAGATAGCTAAATAGGTTTTCTTACTATTTTAATTTTTGATCAAATAAAATTTGTTTTAAGTTTAAAATTATTTCCTTGATTTTAATGTTTTTTTTTATAAGCAAATTATATTACAAAAACTTTTTATTTAATTGAAATAAACAATTATTTTCCTGCGTGATTCTAGAATTCTAAATTTTTCAGATGTTTGCCATTTTCGACACTGATCCATTTTAAACATATTTACAAATAAAAATGCGTCAACTTGTTCAAAGATTCTTCAATTCCTAATTATGTAATTTTTAATCTTTTCTCGTAATAGTTCAATTTTTATAATATTATATTTAAAACTCTTAAAACTCTTTCCAAATTGGAAAAAATGTAAAGCAAAGTCATCATTATTAGAGAATTTTTAATTGTCAAACACAAAATTTGCATGATTTTTTAATGTAAATTTTCAAAATTAAAACTCTTTACTTTCAAAGATTCGCAGTTTAAATTTTTCCAATTTAAGTAAATTGCAATTAGACATTTTTGAGTTTTAAAAATATAGGATTGAAAATTATCTACCAGATTAAAATTCCTATGTAATTTTGATCGTTGTTTAAACAAAAATTTAACTGTTTGAATTTTGAAGATTTACAATGAAAAATTTTTTCATTGTAACGTTAGAAATTGAAAATTTTGAAATCTGGTTAAAATATAATAAAATTACGCTTTAAACTTACGGATATCTTGAAAATAAAAGTTTCAAATTTTTGAAAATAATATAACTTTTTGAATTTTGGTCTAATTCACCAATTTCAAGATCATAGTCTCGAAATATATTTTATATTTAGTAGAAATTTAAATTCATATTTCTTAATCTATCAAAAATATATTGTTTGAAAGCTATAAAATAATTTTTTAATTTTAAAAATTAATTTTTAGAAAATACTCAAAATGATTTTATAACTTCTTAAATTATTCTAAAACTAATCAGAAAAGATTCTAGCGTAATTTTTCTAATTTGTGAATTTTTTTTACAGTTGTAAAAAAAATTCAAGTCATTTAAAAAATATGTAAAATATTTAGAAGTTTTGCAAATATTGAAAAATAATTTCAAATTTTTAAAGAAATTTTATAGTTTTCAGGAAAATAATATACTGTATTTAAGAATATTGAAAACATTATCTAAAAAATTCAAAGAATATCAGAAATATTATTTGGCTTTTTGAAATATTTTTCAAAGTTTTGAAGAATAATTTATGCCAGTTTAAAAGATCTGTGCAAAATAATTTTCTTTTTCTAGAAATTCAATTTTGATTGGTAATTAATTTTTTAGGCTAAAAATGTAACTATTCCATTGCTATTTAAAAATTAATCGTCTTTAGTTTAAAATTTGCCAATTTGGTTGAAAATTCATTCATTTTATTAAAAATTGAACTTTTTTAGAAAATTAAACTTCTTGGTTAAAAAATAAACTCTTTAATGAAAATTCAACTCATTCGTTAAATACTGAACACGTTCCTTAAGAATTATTTTTTTGTGGACATTCATCATTTTATTTGATTAATATATATTTTTTTATCCCTTTGATTTCTTATAAATTCATTGGCTTCAAGTTCTTTTCATTTCTGTTTCAAAATAATTTTTCAAACTAAAAAAAAATCACGTCATTTGTTGAAAATTTATTTCTTTTATTGATAATTTACCCTTTTTGTCAAAAATTAAACTTCTTGGTTATAAAATAAACTCTTTAAGGAAAATTCAACTCATTCATTGAATACTGAAAACTTTTCTTGAGAATTATTTTTTTGTGGATATTTATCATTTTAATTGATTTATATATTTATTTTAGTTTATTTATTTGATCCCATTTATTGCTAACTAAACCATTTGGCTTCAAATTCTTTTCATTTTTGGTTGAAAATAATTTTTTTAACTAAAAATTAAACTATTCCATCGTTGGTTGATAATTTAATTTAGTTTAGAATTCAACATTTTGTTTCAAAATGTATCTTTATTTGTTGAAAATTTATTTATTTTATTTTAATTCTCCCTTTTTGTCAAAAATTAAACTTCTTGGTTAAAAAATAAACTCTTTAATCAAAATTCAACTCTTTCGTTGAATGTTGAACACTTTTCTTGAGAATTATTATTATTTTTTTTTGACATTCGTCATTTTATCTGATTGATATATATATATTTTAGTTTATTTATTTGATCCCTTTTATTGTTATTTAAACCATTTGGCTACAAGTTTTTTTCATTTTTGTTTAAAAACAATTTTTTAAACTAAAAATTAAACTATTCCATCGTTGGTTGAAATATAATTGGTTTAGTTTAAAATTCAACATTTTGTTTAAAAATGTATCTCTTTTAGTTGAAAATTCACGTCATTTGTTAAAAATATATTTATTTTATTGATAATTCACCCTTTTTGCCAAAAATTAAACTTCTTGGAAAAAAGGAACTCTTTAATGAAAATTCAACTCTTTCGTTGAATACTCAACACTTTTTTGAAAATTATTTTTTTTGTGGACATTCATCATTTTATTTGATTGATATTTTTTTTTATCCCTCTTATTTTTAATAAATCCATTTGGCTTCAAGTTTTTTTCATTTTTGTTTAAAAACAATTTTTTAAACTAAAAATTAAATTATTCCACCGTTGGTTAAAACATAATTTAGTTTAGTTTAAAATTCAACATTTTGTTTAGAAATGTATCTTTATTAGTTTAAAATTTATTTATTTTTTTAATAATTGACCCTTTTCGTCAAAAATTAAACTTCTTAGTTCAAAATTAAACTATTTCATGAAAATTCAACTCTTTCGTTGAATACTGAACACTTTTCTTGACAATTATTTTTTATGTGGACATTCACCATTTTATTTGATTGAGATATTTATTTTAGTTTATTTATTTGGTCCCTTTCATTGCTAATTATACTATTTGGCTTAAAAATCTTTCCAGTTTTGGTTGAAAATCATTTTTTAACTACAAACTAAACTATTCCATCGTTGGTTAAAATATAATTTAGTTTAGTTTAAGATTCAACATTTTGTTTAAAAATATATCTTCATTAGTTGAAAATTCATTTATTTTGTTTAAAATTACCCTTTTTGTCAAAAATTAAACTTCTTGGTTAAAAAATAAACTCTTTAATGAAAATTCAACTCATTCGTTGAATACTGAAAACTTTTTTTTAAAATTTTTTTTGTGTGGACATTCACCATTTTATTTGATTGATATATTTATTTTAGTTTATTTATTTGGTCCCTTTGATTGCTGATTAAAGCATTTGGCTACAAATTCTTATCATTTTTGGTTTAAAATAATTTTTTAACTAAAAATTAAACTGTTTCATCGTTGGTTGAAATAAAATTTAATCTATTTTAAATTCACCCTTTTTTTAAAATTAAACTTCTTGGTTAAAAAATAAACTATTTAATGAAAATTCATCTCATTCGTTGAATACTGAACACTTTTCTTGAAATTTTTTTTTATTTTTTTGCACATTCGTCATTTTATTTGATTCATATATTTACTTAAGTTTATTTATTTGATCCCTTTTATAGCTAATTAAATGATTTGGCTTTAAAATCTTTTCATTTGTAGTTGAAAATAATTTTTAACTAAAAATTAAACTGTTCCATTGTTGGTTGAAATATAATTTAGTTTAGTTGAAAATTCCAGTAGTTTTTTTTGAAAATTAATTTATTTGTTGATAATTTGTTGAAAATAATGTTTGTATCTAATAATTAAACTATTCCATCGTTGGTTTGAAATGTAATTTAGTTTAGTTTAAAATTCAACATTTTGATTAAAAATGTATCTTTATCAGTTAATAATTTTTTAAACTGAAAATTAAACTATTCCATTGTTTATTTAATAGTTGAAAATTCAAGTAGTTTTTTAAAAATTCATTTATTTTGTTGCTAATTCACCCTTTTTGTAAAAAATTAAGCTACTTGGTTAAAAAATAGACTCTTTAATGAAAATTCAACTCATTCGTTTAATACTGAACACTTCTCTTGAGAATAATTTTTTTTTTACGGATATTCATCATTTTTTATTGATATATTTATTTTAGTTCATTTATTTATTTTCTTTTATTGCTAATTAAAGCGTTTGGCTTCAAATTCTTTTCATTTTTGGTTAAAAATAATTTTTTCAACTAAAAATTAAACATTGTTTAATTTTGTTTCTTTATTAGTTGTTCTTTATTATTGTTTATTTTTTAGTTGAAAATTCATTTATTTTGTTGATAATTGACCATTTTTAAAAATTAATCTTCTAAGTAGTAAAATAAATTTTAAATTAAAATTGAATTCTTCTTTGAATGTTACACAATTTTCTGTATATTCTTTTTGAGATTGATATTGTTAATGCTCCCTTATTATTAATATAATTTATATAGAGCGCGTCGCGATTGCATAAACACTGTAGATGTCGAGAGTACTCAATTATAATATGACGGAACAGTTTTCATGTATATTCTCTCTATTTACTTCTACTGGCAGAAATGTATTACGTGCTTTGAATTCAGCATTTTCCACTATGTGTATATTAGTATATCACAAATTTAACATGTAATTCTAGCATCTGAACCTATTTATAATAGAGACAAAATTGGTTTCATCCGAAATGCTAATTAAGCAGAAATATTTCTCGAGCATTGATGTAATTATTGCAATAAATGTTCAAATAATGGTGTCAGTCTAAATGTGCATTCGAAAATGTATAATAAGGTGGCCTCATTACAAATCATAAAAAAATAAATTCCCTAATTTCTTTTTTTTTTAAAGGTGCTGATTTTTCCTGATTTTTTGAAGTTTTCTATGTACAATGCATGGGGAAAATCACTTTTTTTAGTTTTTGCAATAATTTTGTAGGGTTTGAAAAAATGTGACATGAGTACCTGAAAACTACCCTTAAAACCATAAATGTCAATTCTTCATGAAATCGACTTTTTAAGCACTGTATTCTAGTCTTTTTTATTTAAAATTAATAATATTGGTCTAGTGGAATATTTATTATCATTGGTTAATTAATTTTTAATTATTTAAAGAAATAGAATTTGTTAAAGTTATTTTTTGTTTGAAAGTTTGTCTTTTTCCCTTAAAATTATTACTATTAGTTTAGTCGAATATTTAATAACATTGTTTCATTAATTTTTAATTTTTTATACAGAAGGAATTAGTTAAAATAATTTTTTTCGAATATTTTCCCTGAAAATTAATTATATTATTCTAGTGGAATATTTAATATCACTAGTTAATTAATTTTTAACTATTTAAACGAATGGAATTTGTTTATATATTTTTTTAATATGTTTTTCCCCAAAAATTATTACTGTTGGTCTAATGGAATGTTTATTAACATTAGTTTATTAATTTTTAATTATTTGAACAAATTGAGTTTGTTGAAATAATTTAGTTTCAAATTTTTTTAAAATAAAATTATTATTGTGGGTCTAGTGGAATATTTATCAAAATTGGTTCAATCATTTTTAATTATCTAAAAGAATGATTAGTGGAATACTATTATTAGTTGAAAATAAATAATAACACATTTTTTACAAGAATAGTATTTGTTTAAATAATTAAAGTCAATTAACCAATGTTTTAAAATTTACAATAAAACAATAGTAATAATTTGTATAAAAAAAGGTTACGACAATAAAATGAATCAACCATTGTTAATAAATATTCCGCTAAAGAAGTATTAATAATTTGTAAGAAATTAATTTATTTAAACGAATTCAATTTGCTTGAACAATTTAAAGACAATAAAGTTATGTTAATAAATATTCCACTAGACCAATAGTATAATAATTTTGCAGGAGAAAAAACGAATTTTCGAGAAAATAAATAATTTAAACAAATTACCATTTTTTAAACAATGAACAATTAATTAACTAATCTTATTAAATATTCCACTAAACTAATAGTAATAATTTTTAGGGGGGGAAAACGAATTTTCGAAAAAAATTATTTAGTCAAATTCTATTTGTTTAAATAATTAAAAATTATTTAAATAATGATAATAAATATTCCACTAGACCAATATTAATACTTTTGAGTAAATAAAGACGAGAATATACTGGTCAAAAGGTCGATTTCATGAAGAATTGATATTTTTGGTTTTAAGGGTTGTTTTCAGGTACTCGTGGGGGTGTGTTAAGGGTGTGAAACCGGTCAACACCGGCACCTTTCAGAATGAAAAAAAATAAAAATACGGAATTTCTTTTTTCGGAATAAAAAAATGGGGGGGGGGGGGTTGTAGCCCCTCAGCATTCAAAAAAATTGGTTTGAATAATTTTTTATCGAAAATTTTATTTTCTTCTAGAAATAATTGCTATTATTCTAGTGGAATATTTATTAACATTGGACGGTCTTGGTGCAATGGTAGTCAGAAGGATCTAACCCAGGAACCCTTGTGGTGATAGCAGGTATGCCGGCTATCGGATTCGGGACGGAGAAAAGGAGCTGGTGGCGAGCGCCTTATCGCGACAGCCGGTATGCCACCTATCTGACGTGGTGTAGAAACAAAAAAAAAATTGGAAAGAAGTAAAATTCTGAAGGAGAGCGAGATGCTCGTGGAGTGGAGTCGCCACAGCCGGAATACCAGCTGTGGGGAGGTGAAAACTGAAATCAGATGGAAAGATACGTTATTATTGCTTAGGTGTAATCTTTATTGATCTCAGAGGTATAACTGAAACTTTTCTTGTTGCTCGAAACCGGACAACCAGGCTGATGGTTGCTGCTGTCAGGAATGCCCAGCTGCAGCGAGTGCCGATCTTCGCTTGTGCACAGCCTTTTATAGCCACACTCCCGGAGAGACTCACGGGATGCCGCGTGGAGAGGGAGACTCGAGTGGAGGGAGGTGCGTGCGCCGAGTGGCACTGGCGCCGTAGTCGTGGCACCTTCCTTCACTCGGTCTCGTTTATACGTGAGAGCGTGGCTTTATATTAAGGTTAAAGAAATGTACATAGTCAACTTAATTACTATCGGTAAACAAGTGTTTGAAAAAGGAAATCCATATAAAGGTATTTTTAATGCATATTATCGTCATATGGATTTACTTATATTTTACCGCTTAAGCGCATATAACAATTAGATGAGTTTTTAACCGAGAAAATAATATTTTTAACAAAAAAAGACAAATTTTCAAAAAAATACATGAATTTTTAAATGAAAAAGATCTATTATTACTAAAAAAACTGGCTAAATTTGCCAGTAGGAAGATAGATTTTCCACTAAAAATTAATTTTTAAAAATGTCAACCAAATAGTTTAACTTTAAACTAAAAGGGACAAATTTTCAAATAGAAATATATTAATTAAATTTTCGGTTGAAAACATTAATTTTTAATGAAAAATAAACAAATTTTCAACGAAATTGTTCAACTTGCAACCAAAAAATTAATCTGGAAAAAAGAACTTCAATTTAAAAAAAAAAAAGTTAAATTTTGGATCAAAAAAGATAAGTTTTTATCATGATAGTTCCCTTTTAAAAAAAAATAATAATTAAATTTTCAAAAAAATAGTAAAACTCTTATTCGAAAGAGATGAATTCTTAAGGAAAAATATAAAAGTACACTTTCAATAAAAAAAATGAATTTCTACCCAAAAGTATTTAGATTTTCTTATTGAGATCTTTTACTTAAGTTCGCATTTAAGCATCAAGAAAAGTAGAAAGAGGGGAAATTTCTTGAAAGATGGGGAAAAAGAGGAATTCTTTAAAAAGTGATATAAATCATAACGTCACTTAAACTAGTGCCCCCTCCCTTTTGGCGTGACCCGCCCCCCGCCCCCTAAAATTCAGATTTCCCCTCCCTCCTCATTAATAGAAACGATTCGTACTAATGAAATCTTTAAATTTTATTCATAAAATTAATTATTGTAAACACGCTTCTAAAATATGGAATATTAAACATTTTCATATTCGTAAATTTTTGTTCCAGTACATATTCGTCGTTATGGGAGTGTTAGTACTGGAAGCTGGAGTTGGAGCTCTTGCACGTTTGTATGAAGAACAAGTTGGGCCCGAATTAAAGGGAAATTTAAATCGCACCTTCCTCGAAACATACTCTGTTCGAGCCAGGGAAACATCTGCTATTGATGAAATGCAAAGAGAGGTAAGTTGTTAAAATAGCACAATAGCAGTTGAATTTAACTTTTTTATAAACATTTTAACTTGTCACGTTGTTATAAGTTAACCACGCCTACTTTTATTGGCTACGCCCACATGCACACGCCTATTTGCACCCCGCCTATCTGCACAACGCCCATTTCAATTAAATTTCTTTGTCCACGCTAATTGTGATTCATAACTCCCCTTAACAACGCCTTTTTGTTTATACCGCCTTTATAGGATTTGCTTCGCCTATTATATTTTGCTAGGCCTTCTGATTTTACTTAAGATTCCCTCAACTTGATTTCCTAAAATTAATCTAAAAATTGTTAATTTCACTCTTTCTGGCAAATTAGGGTCAAGTTAAAATTACGGCTATTCCCTTAAGCATGACTATTTTTCTTCACCACGCCTATTTTTCGAATAAAGATTTTTTGTATCCAGTAATCTTTACTTAATAAAGCCACTAATGACGCCCGTTTGTGGAAACTACCCCCAGACACAGAATCGGTCACGCCTATTTCATTTGGCCACGCCTATTTCTTTTTTATTTTATTTACCAAAATTAATTAAAAATTTTATTCCAACTATTGATAAACCTATTCTCTTAAACACGTATATTTTCATTGACTACGCCCATTTTCTATTCATTTTCTGGGCTTATAATTTGCTACTCCTACTTTCTTTGGCCCCGCCTTTTACATTTAAACACACTATGAATATTTTTTACTCATTTAATTTACCTCCAATTTTACCTAACATTTCTAAAACTTTATTGTTTTGTAATAAATATAAAAATTGCTTATAATATTCCTTCAGGAAAATGACAAAATATAAACCTACTTCCTTAATTAGACCTATATTTCTTGGCCACGCCCATTTTTTTGAACTGCGCGTTTGGCTCAAAATCTTACAGGGTTAAAATTCTGTCATATATTTGGCTTTCAGTTATATTTCTTTTATAGTTTTCTCTCTCCTGACGAATAAATTTTCAATCCAAAATTTTATTTTTTTTTTGCAAATTCAACCATATTTTTCATCCAACCTTTTTAGTTGAAAATAAGTTTTTTTTTCTTAGTTTAAATTGGTTTTCTATCAACTGAAAATTAAACTATTCCAAATGAAGATTTATCTATTCAATCATAAATTTATCTGTTTGTTGCAAGTTTAACTACTTAATTGAAAAATTTCTTTTTTTCTTAAAAATAAATTTTTAACTGAAAATTTGAAAATGTAACTACTCTGCTTTTTGGTGGAAAATTATTTTAAAAAAAATTAAAATTCAACTAATTGTGTAAAAGTTAAACGAGTTTATTGATTTAAAAAAAAATTATAACCACTGTTGGAAGTTGAACTATGTTGCTAAAAATTTAGATTTTTTTGGTTTAATACTGATTTTTCAACAGAAAATATAACTTTTCTATTTTGAGTTAAAAATTTAGTTGTTTTTTTAGTTGAAAATTCATATCTGTATGTTAAATTTTGGTTAAAAAATCGTTCTTTTGGATCAGAATTAACCTTGTAGTTTGAAGATTCAAGAATTTGCTTCAAAATTAAATTATTTAAAAAAAATTAAATTTCATTAGCTAAAAATTTAATTGTGTTGTTAAAAATTAATTTTTTGTTATTGCCTAAATACCAACTATTATTTTTCTTAGTATTCATATTTTTACAGACAATTTTAATATTTGGCTAAAAAATATCTATTTTGTTAGAAGTTTACTTATTTTATTGAAAATTAACCTTATTTAATAAAAAGTGGTCTTTTTTGTTAAAAGAGGGACTGCTTGATTACAAACTCTTCTTTTTTTTTGACCTCGTTAGTTGAAAATTTAACTAATTTGTTGAAAATAAATTTTTCTGACAGAAACTTCAAATCTTCCATTTTGTTGTTAAAACCGTATCTTCTAATGTTAACAATTAAATTATTTGTTTAAACATGCATGCATTTTGTTAATAATTCGTCTTTTTATTATAAAATTAATGTTCTTTGTTAAATATTCATCTTTTTGGTTCAGAATTAAATTTTTTAGGTTTAAAACTAAACTATTTGATGCAAAATTCAACTAATATGTTGAAAATTTAACCATTGTGAATAAAATTTATCTCTTCGGAGAAAAATTTTAATATTTTGTTGAAAATTGTTTTTTTTTAATTTGAAATATGAATGATTTAATTCCGAAAAAAACCAAAAAGTTTGGGCCCTAATAGATACTCTTTTTATAGATCATAAAATAATTTACATTTAACTTTATAATAATTATCAGAATGATTATTCACAGTATTTATCGATTTTAAATTAGACTCTTTTCGGCGCATGCGCTGTTGAAGAAAAATATTTAATTCAAAAAATATTTTTACATTAATTGTTAATTGTGAATTGATTATTAATTTATGAGCTTTTTTGAAATTATAATTAATTCAAACAATTCCATTAACTATTAATTAAGACTTTTTAAATTATTTTCGGCAAATTTAAATTTAGAAAATAGAAATATTGGTGGGAATTTAAGAATTTGTTTATTTTATAATTTAATCAATTTATAAATTGTTAATTTATATTTTTAGAAATATTTCCGCTAATTTGTGGTTTTCTATTCATTTTTTCATTCTGTTGTATTCGTCCAAATATTATAGTTTTTTTATATTACCGTTTTACAATATAATGTTACTATATAATAAATGTAAATATTATGTCTATATATTACAAACAAGAAACAAGATAAATCAAAAAATAGTGTTTTTTATTACAATTAAATAAGGAAATCGTAAATTCAAACTTTTTTTAAAGAAATAAATTTTGTAACAAAGCCAAAATATTTTAAAATGTGTATAGTCACTCTTGAAGAAAGACCATTAAGGCATATTTTTTATCTTTTAGAAGTAGGAAAGAGATCAAGATATTTTATAAATTTTCGAAAATGCTTTTAAATATTATTCAAAAATTTTTAAAATTATCTTGTAATCTTTTAAATTTTTCCAAAAGTTTTAAGACAATTTTCTTGAAAACTCTAAAAATTAATTAAATTTTTTCTGCAAAAGTTAAAAAATTGCCCTATAATATTTCAGATTCTTCTTTTACAATTTTTGAAATATTTTTAAATATTTTAAAATAATCTCGTAAAATAAAGTTTCTGAAACAAAAAACTATATTAATTTTTCCTAGTAACCTGAAAGAAATGTCTATCATTTTTTTTTAAACTTTATAAAATTCTTAAAAAATTCTTTACTGGCTCTAATTATTTTTTAAACGTTTTTGAAATT
>JAAAKG020140881.1:0-11995 GCA_010014905.2 Druon quercuslanigerum
AATATATATTCCATTTTTTGTCCAAAACTGATAGTTTTTAATATAAAATTGAACTACTTGATTAAAAAATTAACTTTTCAGTTATTTTCTTTAACTTTTATATCATAAACTTTTATGTTAAAAGTTAATTGGTCGTTTTTAGATCAAAATTCAAGCCTTAACAATTCCATTGAAAATTTAACTACTTTTTTAGAAGTTAAATTAATTTGCTAAAAATTCATTTCATTGGTTTAAGACTAACTATTTTAATGAAAATTGTTTTTTTTAATTACTTTTTTTAACTCAAAATTTTTGGTGAAAAATTGATAGTTTTTATTTTAAAATTGAACGATATGATTAAAAAATTAACTTTTATGTTAAAAGTTAATACTTTCGGGTAAAAAATTTAATTTTTAGGAGAAAATTAATCTTTCAAAATTCAAGCATTAGATTTTCCATTGATAATTCAAATACTTTTTTTAAAGTTTAATTAATTTGCTACAAATTCACTTTATTATTTTAAGACTATTTTAATGAAAATTAGTTCTTTTATAATTACTTTTTTGAAACTCAAAATTTAACTATTACATTTTAG
This sequence comes from Druon quercuslanigerum, assembly GCA_010014905.2. Classification (NCBI taxonomy): domain Eukaryota; kingdom Metazoa; phylum Arthropoda; class Insecta; order Hymenoptera; family Cynipidae; genus Druon; species Druon quercuslanigerum. The sequence continues at coordinate 575 of JAAAKG020140881.1, forward strand.
GTTAAAAGTATGTATTTTATTGTAAATTCGTTTTTGTTTCGTTGAATATCAATATTTTGAACTAAAAATAGAACTGTTCCATTTTTGGTCAAAAATTGATAGTTTTTAATTCAAAATTAAAGTATAGCATTAAAAAAGTAACTTTTATGTTGAAAATTAATATTTTCGGGTTAGAAATTCGACTTTTAGGAGAAAATTCGACTTTTCGGCTTAAAAATTCGTTTACTTTGGTTGAAAATTCAACTATTTGGTCAAAAATTCGTTTTTGTTTTGTTGAATATAAATTCTTTGAAATAAAAATTGAAGTATTCCATTTTTTGTTGAAAATTGATAGTTTTTAGTTTAAAATTCAACTATTTGGTTTACAGATGAACTGATTACTAAAACATTTATTTAATTAGTTAAAGAGCCATCTGTCTGGTTCGAAAGTTAACTATTTTATTAAAAATACGTTTTTGTTTCGTTGACTATCACTTTCTTGAACTGGAAATATAATTATTCCATTTTTTGCCAAGAATTGATGGTTTTTTATTTAAAATTCAACTTTTTAGTTAAAAACTACCCTGTCTGTTGAAAGTTAAACTATTTGGTTGAAGAATAATGTATTTTGTTGTAAATTCGTCGTTTTTAGTAGAAAATTAATCTTCTTCAATAAAAATTTAACTACCTGCTTACTTGAAAGTTGAACTGCTTTATTAAAAATTATTTTATTAGTTAAATATCCGCCTGGTTCAAAATTGAAAGATTTTGTTGAAAATTCGTTTTCGTTTTATGGAATAGAAATTTTTTGAAAAAAAATATAATTAGCTTAAAATTTAACTATTTGGTAGAAAATGAACTTTTTCGTTGAAAAGTCAACTGATTTGTAAGAAATAGGCTTTATTGGCTTAAAAATTCTATTAATTTGGTAGAAAGTTAAACTAATTATATGAAATTTTATTTGTTTAGTAGAGAATTTGCCTTTTTGGCTTAATAATCCACCAATTTGGTTGATTTTTATTTTCTCCCTATAATGAAAAATCTTTCTGGGTTGTAAATTTATCTCTTTTGGTAGCGATTATTATTGTTGAAATATCAACTATTACATTTTTATTTAAAAGTTCATCTTTTATGGTTAAATGCAACGGTTTTTTAGTTAAAATTATTCTTTTTGGTTGGAATATTAACCATTATATTTTTTGTTGAGAATTAATATTCTTTTATTGAAAATTCAGCTACTTGGTTGTAAGTTAGAATTCTCTTTTTTCTAAGATTAATCATTTTTGCTAAAAATGAACTTTTTTGTTAAAAATTTAACTGTTTTGTAAAAAATTAACCTTTTTGTCTTGATAATGTAACGGTTTTGTTGAAAAATCGTCTTCTTGGATTAAAAATTATATTATTTTGATAAAAGGTTCAACTTTTTTCGATTTAAAATTAAAATCTTTTTTGTTGAAATATTATCTATTATATTTTTAGTTGAGAATTAATCTTATTTGGTTGAAAAAGCATCTACTTAGTTGAAGGATGAAATTCTTTGTCAATAATTTCTTTTCTTAAGATTCATTATTTTAGTTGAAATTTCAATTATTTTGTTGAAAACTCCAATAATTTTGTTAAAAAGTCATGTTTTTTAAATTTAACTGTTTTGTTTTACACTCATCTATTTTTATAACAAAAATGTCCCTTCTTATTGAAAATTCAACCATATAATAAAAAATTTGTCTTGGCTTGAAAATTCAACTATTTGGTTAAAAATTCATCTTTGTATCAATCAAACAAAAAAAACTTGTATTTTTGCATAGAAAATTGATCTTTTTGCTAGAAAAGTTCTGGACTAAAAATGCTAATGTTAATCTACTGTTAATGTTAATCTGAATGTTAATCTGGTAAAGAATTAAACTACATTCCTGCAAGTTTCTCTCTTTTGCTTGAAAGGAGGTTTGAAAAAGTTTTCAAAATAGCGTGACGTACTTTTTAAACGGCCCCTAATATAAATTAATTATTATTAAAATCAATTTTACGTACCTTGCAATGATATTTCCTAATGGTAAGACTATAATTTGTATCATGAAAAATACAACAATGAAGACGATAATATATGGGATGAGTAAAGTTCAAATTACAACCTCCGCAATCTAAAAAATAAAAGTTTCATGGTAATAATTGTATAAAAAAGACACTTGACAATTGTTTTAAATGCGATTTTTATCATTTGTAAAAGCAAACTCACTTGTTTTGTCTATTTTATTCTTTCTCGTCCATGCGGAAGATTCTGAATCGGCCCAGTAGGTCAACTCCATTCCAGACGTGATATTTTGAGTGGTTACCAAATGTAATTCACCTTGTTTGGTAATTACAGCTACACTTCTTTCTTCTTTCGATTCGGCTGGTCTAATGTACCGAATCCAATTACTTTTCACTGGATTAGTGGTACTAATGTAACCAGTTTTACCATTGTTATCAACCTAAAAATATCACCAAAAAGTGAATACAAGGGCAAGGTCGCAATTACAACTAAAAATTTAATTTGACTTATATTAGAGGGATCACAGTCCATCCCCTTGTTTTATCTAATCTTCCTTTTCCTCCCTTGAAATTAAGAAATCGCTTAAAACACCAAAAATCGAGATTTTTGATCAAAATTTCCCCTTTTTGTCTCTTTTTTAACAAGTTTTTTATTCGTTTTTTACAGTATCATAAAGAGAAATTCAAGCGATTAGAAAACAAAACACTTTTTAAGGTATTCTTTTTGATGATACCAATTTCGAATATTTCCTAACGAATTTATTTGCTAATTTTGTAGCTTTGACGGACTTAAAAAAAGGGAAAATAAGGAGATTTTTCTCGAAAATAGGAGAATAATTTTTTAAAATAAAATTAATGAACGTCGTAATTTTAAATTAAAATTGGAATGCTTAAAATCAGTAAATTTTCGAGTAAAAATATTGCATTTTCAACAAAGTAGTTCATTTTAAACTAAACAGTTGGATTTTCAACCAAAAAAATTAACTTTTAACAAAACAGCTAAACTTTTAACCCAATAGTGAAATTTTCAACCAACAAAGATTTTAATTTTAAATCGCAAACAGATAAGCTCAACCAAAAATTCGAATTTTCTACAAAACAGTTGAATTTTCCCTAAAAAAATATGAATTTTTAACAAAAAAGCTAATTTTAACAAAATATTTGAGTTTACTATCGAATTGTTAAATTTTCAACGAATCTTAAACCAAGAAACATTTTGCAGCCAAGCAAGAAATAAGATTTCAACCCCAACAAAACATGAGACAGTTGATATTTCAACTAAAAATACTTTCCTTTTAATCAAACAGTTAAATTTAACATAAAGGCAAATTTTCTACAAAAAGGTTTAATTTTCAACCCGAAAAAATGAATTTTTAACAAAAGAGTTCATTTTCAACCACATATTGTAATTTTCTATCTAATTGTTATATTTTTAAGCCAAAATAACGAATTTGCTACAGAACTGTTTAATTATAAACCCGAAATTGCGATTTTTCAACAAATAATTACATTTTAAATTAAAAAGGAAATGAAATTTCACGCAAATAGTTTAATTTTCAACCAGAGATGAATCTTCAACCAAGAAAGATTTTTCAGTCATGAAAGAAATTAAATTTCTACCAATTTGTTGCATTTTCTGCAGAAAAGTTCAATTTTCAAACCAAAAATATGACTTTTCCACAAAACACTTGGATTTTTAACAAAACTTATTAGCTCGCAACAAAAACAAAATATTTTTATATAAAATCCCAAGCAGATGACTTCTACCAAAGGAGAACACTTTTCTACAAACCAATGAAATTTCAACCCGAACATTTGTATTTTTAACAAAAAAGTTAATTTTCTACCTAATTGTTAAGCTTTCAAGTAAAAATCACGAATTTGCTGCAAAACAGTTTAATTTTCAACCAAAAAATGTTAATCTTCAAAAGAAAAGTTAATTTTCAGTTTAGGAAAAATGAATTTTCAACTAAATAGTTCCATTTTCAACCAAAGAGATGAATAATTAACGAAGCAAGATTTTACAGTCATGAAATAAATAAAAATTCAAATAAATTGTTTAATATTCTATAAAACACCCAAAAATATGCATTTTCAACAAAAAATGATTTTTTCAGCACAACCATTGCATTTTCTACTATAAAAGGATCAATTCCGAACCAAAAATGTGATTGTCGGTATTTCAACTATAAAATATTTTAGGTTTAAATCACGAACAGGTGTCTTCAACTCAAAAAGATAAATTTTCTTAAAAAAAGTTGTGTTTTCAACACAAAAATATGGGTTTTTAACAAAAAATTTCATTTGCAACCAAATATTACATTTTTTAACCAACTGCTATTTTTTCTGCTGTAAGAATAAAGCTTTTTCTACAAATTAGTTTAATTTTAAACCAAGAAATGTCAATTTTCAAGAAAAACGTTAATTTATAACAAAATAATTGAATTTTTGAACTAAAATAATGACTCTTCAAACCAAAAAATTAATTTTTGACCAAGAAGTTACCATTTTTACCAAGTAGTTGATTATTCAACCAAATAAGATTATAGTTTTTAATTGAAAACAGTTGGAATCATAAAAAATTAAATTTTTATTAAAATACTTTAACCCTCAACCGAAAGAAATGACATTCATACGAAAAATATGAAATTTCAATCCAAAAAGACGAATTTTTAACAAAATAGTTCAATTTAAAAAAAAAAAGAATATTGTTTAGTAAATAAAGAAAACAATTCCAACAAAACTGTTTAATTTTCAAGCCAAAAAGACGAATTTTCTACAAAACAGTTGAGTTTTCAACCCAAACATATAAATTTTTAACAAAAATGTTCATTTTCAAAAAAACATTAGATTTTTTGCCAAAAGGAAGAATTTTCTACAAAACAGTTTAATTTTCAACAAAAAAAAAGAATTTAATTTACAACTAAATAATTGAATATTCACCCAAAGAAAAGCGAGAAGATGACATTTATGCTAAAATTATGAATTTTCAAACGAACAAGACGAATTTTCAAGAAAATCGTTAAATTTTAAAACGAAAAAATTTTTTTAGCCAAGAAAGAAAAAAATTGCAACCAAAATTGTTTAATTTTCCAGTAAAAGGCGAATTTTCTTCAAAACAGTCAAATTTTGTTAGCCAAAAAAGGCGATTTTTTAAGAAAATTGCTGAATTTTGTTATTTTCACGTATATTAATGTTTTTAATTTCCATTTGTTACACTATAATTTTTTCGTAACTGAAATTAAAATTTTGTTGAACAACTGGAATCTTTCGATTGATAAAAATATATTTGAAATAAACATAAAAATCTAAGGAAACAAAAACAGAAATTGATAAGAATAAATAATCAAAATCTACCTCATGATAAAAATAAATGTAAAAAAGGTAAAACACGGGCATTCTTCAATTCTGTTTATATATTTTTTAATCTTTTATTTTTTTGAATTTTTTAGCAAACTGAAAAATAAATTTTAAACACAAAAATATTAAAAGTTTTATGCAATCTGCTTCTAATCATCCCCCTTTTTTTACGTAAAACTGAATTATTGAACTGCTGTGATCCCTGATATACAAATATTATTACCTCCCAGATATGCCGCATAGAAAAGTCATCAGGTATATCCATTTCCTTAACAGGTCTGCCAATAAGAGGACCCAACTGGGCATATATTGGAACTGGACTTTTGGCATAAATTCCCAGCCCATGTTCCGAATTTGTAGACCTCAGTTGCAAGCATTCAGGCAGAGATTCCCTAGCATAGAGGGGTTTACTCTGGTCTATTTGTAATTGTTTCTCTTCACTCTCTTCCTTAACCTTCAGCTTACAATGTTCGGAAGCCACTGAATCTTCATCTGAATCAAATCCATCATCCGTGAACTTCCCATAACCTTCGGACATCGGATCTTGGGAATTGATGGCTTTCACAACATCAAGATTATCCTGGTACTTGACTAACCAATCTTCATATGTTATTGAATCATTAATAACATATTGTGGCGTGATTAAAGGACAAGCATCTTGCAAATGTCGACTGTTGCAGTCTTGACAGAGTTTTATGGTAATTGCTAATCGCTGAGGTTCCAAACTAGCACTTTCTAAAACTTGCTCGTCGTGGATCGTCTCAGCTGCGATGCCGGGAAAATCAGTTGCAATTAAATCCAATTCTTTAGCCTCCTCTGTAACAATGATTCCATCCTGGGGCGCTTTACGAACATCATGATGTTTCTTGTTTTTCTGCTCACTCTGCAGGTGTTTGTGCTTCCGTTTGCGATGTTTCTGCATTGTTTCATCCCCAGGAGCTTCATTTGATTGAGTCATTGTGTTCTTCTCGGCTTGATTTTCGTGCTTTGCGCGTCTTTTCTTCTTCTTTAATTTCCGGTCATCTGGGTCCTTTGAATCATCTTTAGCTACACTTGAAACCGTTTCTGCACTTTCTTCAACACCGCCATACTGAAGAATATTCCTCTCCTCGTTGTTTTGAGATTTAGGATCCAGGGGATAATTTAAAGTTTCTTCTAAACTATCGTTTTCTATATTTTCGGATATCGTTTCTAAAGCTAAATTCTCCAAATCTTCATTTTGCGTAGCAATGCTCTGCTCTTGTTCATTCAACTCGAAATTATAATTCTTACTCTTCTCGTCTTCAAATGCACTCGTGTCCTCCACACTCTTGCTAGGTAGATCATTTTCGCTATGTACATCTTTCACACATTCTACTTTATCTAAAACTTCAGTATTGGCAGTACATTTCTTTTCACTCGCCTTGACTTTAGACTCTTGTACAACTAAATTGGTTCCGCAGTCTGGAATCTTGGCAGATACTTTCGTATCATCTGGCTCTTTAGGAGTCTTCTCCTCATTTTGTAATGAACCTGAGTCATGTTGATTGACTTTTAATTCGAGTTCGTCTGTAGTTTTCGGGTGTTTTTTCTTTTTACGTTTCTCTTTGTGATGTTTATCTTTACTTTTGTGATGCTTAGTTCTTAAACTACGCCTGACGTGTAGTTTAAACACATCATCTAAAACTACAGTTGGCTGAAGAGATTGTATCGTATCGATGGAAGGCACCTCGGGATCTGGAACCTCCGTTCCCTGTTTTCTTGGACTGCGACGTAAGGGCTCCTCTTCTTCATCAACTAATGTACTTTCAGTTTTAGAAACCTTGGAATCGTTTTCCTTGTCGTGATTGGCTTTCCACGAGTCAACCTCGTTGCACTTTCCATCTCGTCTTTAAAAGAGAAAAAAATATTGCTAAAAAATTATTTTAAAACAATGAAATTGGTTGGTAATTATCTAATTCCGTGACTTATCTTCTGATGTTATACATTACCTTTTATTTCTCTTAAATAACCAGATAAGGATAAAAGACTTATAGCATATTCCACTCGTTTGCATTAGTTCTTTACATGATGTAAGAATTTAAAAAAATTGTTGGTTATTGTGAAAGTTAAAAAAGAAATAAAGAAACATGATCCTCAAAAGATAAAAAAGGAACAATAGAGAAATTAATTATTTTCTTCAAAATTGTTCAATTTTCAACCAAAACAAGATGAATTGTCTACCAAAAGAGATGAATTTTCAACAAAAGACTTGAGTTTTCAAAATAAAAATTAAAGATTTACAGAAAAATTTCGACATTTAAATCCGATTCAACCCAAAAGTTGAATTTTCAAGGCAAAAGACAAATTCTATAGAAGCCAGTTGAATTTTCAATTGAATAGGAAGAATTTTCTATCTTTTCAATAAAAAAAAATTAACTTTTAACCAAAAACATGACTTTTCTATAAAAAAGATGAAGCTCCAATTCAAAAGGACGAATTTTCTACCCAAAAAGATTAAAGTTCAAGAAAACAGTTAAATTTTTGATTAAAAAAAATGTGACTTTTGAAGATATTATAGTATTTTAATTTACAAAAAAATGAGTTAATTTTTAACCAAATAATACAATTTGTAATCAAAAGAGATCAATTCTAAACCACAACTATAATAGTAGACTTTTCAATTGAAAGGAATTAAATTTCAACCATAAAAGATGAATTTCCAATTAGAAAGGACCAATTTTCTATCCAAAAAGATAGATTTTCAAAGAAATGAAATAATTTTTTGACCAAAAATATAATAGAGGACGTTTCCATCAAAAAGAATTAAATTTTCAATTTTTTAAAAAGAGATGAATGTTCACCAGAAAGTTGAAGTTTCCACCAGGAAAGATGAATTTTTAACCAAATAGTAGAATTTTTAACGAAAAGATATAGATAACAGTAGAATTTTCAGTTAAAGAAAATTAACTTTTAACAACAAAAAATTAATTTTCTACCTAAAGGTTAATTTTAAATCTAAAAAGACGAATTTTCTTATCAGAAAAATGAATGTTCAAGAAAACCGTTGCATTTTCAACCCTGGAAAAATCGATTTTCATTTTTTAAAATGATGACTTTTGCTAAAAGTTGAGTTTTCACTCAAATAGTAAAATTTTCAATTAAAAAAAAAACTAATTTTTTAACGGAACAGTCGAATTTTCGACCAAGAAAGATGGATTCTCATCCAAAAAAGATAACTTTTCTACTAAAAGAGAACTTTCGAACAAATAATAGGATTTTTTAATCAAATAGAAGAATTTTTAACCAAAAAATTAAAATATATAACTTCTTGACGGAAAAATGCATTTTTAATCAAAAGGGACGAATGTTCAATATAACAGATGACTTTTCTACCAAAAAAGACTAATTTTTGACCAAAAGAGACAAATTCTGAACAAAAAATATTATAGTAAACTTTTCAAATCAAAAGAAGTAATTTTCAACCAAAAAAGATAATCTTTTAAAGAAAAAGTATACTTTTTAACTAGAAGAGATGATTTCCTAAAAAAAACAATATTTAATCAAATACGATGAATTTTAAATCAAATAGAAGAATTAAAAAAACGAAAGTTCAAGAAAGTAATTGAATTGACGATATAAAAGATGATGTTTAATTTTTTAATATGACTTTTCGATCAAACAATAAATTTTCGATACACAAAGACAGAATATTCAACAAAAACTTTAAATGCTCGACCAAAAAAGATAAATTTTCAACCAAATAGTAGTAGAAATTTTAACCAAAAGAGATGATTTTTGAACAAAAAATATTTTCAAACAATTAAAATGAATTTTTAATACAAAACGTCGAATAATAAATAAAACTGTTCAATTTTAGACATAAAAATGACTTTTCAATTCAAATAATAGTAGAATTTTTAATTTCTGATTTTTTATTTCTGAAGAAAAACTACTTTCAACTAAGTCAGATTAATTTTCAGTCAAATAGAACATTTCTTAACAAAAAAAGAAAAAAACGAATGTTCAAGATGAACTTTCAACCAAATAGTAGACTTTTTCACAAAAAGTGATGGTTTCTTAATTAAAAACATAATAGTAGACTTTTCAATTAAAAATAATGAACTTACTAACAAATAGCTTGCTTCTATACTGAAAGATGAATTGTTAAACAAATAAGACAAATGTTCAAGCAGTACTGAATTTTAGATAAAAAAATATACATTTTCATTAAAAAAATTATAACTCTTCGGCGAAAAGATAAATTTTTAGTCCGAAAAGACGAATGCTCAGCAAAATAACAGTTGAATTTTTAACGAAAAAGAGGAAATTTCAATCAAATAGTAGAAATTTTAACCAGATGTGATGGTTCCTGAACTAGAAATAAAATAGTAGACTTTTAAATTAAAAATAATCAACTTTTAACCAAAAAATATTAATTTTCTATTAAGAGATGAATTTATAACCAAACAGTAGAAATTGTAACAAAAATAGATGATTTCTAGACAAAAAATGTAATATATGGCTTCATTTAAAAAGAAATTTTTCAACCAAAAATTATGTTTTAAAAGAGGGGAAATAGTGTGAAGTCTGAACCAAGTATAAGACATTTTTTGATCTTTTTTCAAATCATTCTTTCAAATCTTTACGGGATTTCACAATAACAACACATTTTTTAATTATTACACCGTCTGAAGAACCACTGGAACCAGTGGAGCATGCTACTACTTTATTAACTATTACAATAATTCTACTTTTTAAGTTTAACATGCGTACATCATGTAATAAAAATAAAATATTTTTTTTTAAATGAATGTAAACACCACATGATCAGAATCTGTAATAAAATTAGCTAAATTCGTGAACATGTTATTCCACGAGAAAAATTCATCTTTTTTTTACACCCTCAACCCCTAATGAAGGCTATAATAAACCGCAAGATGGAGAATTGTTCTCAAAACACTTTGCGAAAATACGAGTGCAGTGTATGGAGGGGGACTCCCGGCTAAGTGACAGCTGCCCCATGTGGCTAAGTTAGCTACAGTTAGCTAATTCCTCAATGAAAACAAGCGAAAAACCCTGAAAAATACCTTACGATAGAGTCGGCCAAATCTAGCAAATATACAGCCAGCTCTTCATCCGTCAATAATCCCAAACGCTTCCTGAGCGAAAGCCATCGCCTACCATTCGAAACACCGATATGAACACTCCGAAAGTGCTTGGATTTAATATCCGATTTTGTTGAATCACCCTTGTTGTGTCTTTTCGCGATTCCTGAGTCTTTCACATGCTTCGTGCCCTTTTTCGGCATCACTACATCTCGTTGATCGCCGGTATTAAAGCGGCGAAATCAAACGTACCGAAGGACGCGCACTGATAAATACGATATCCCACGATATCCTCTTTATGTTCACCGCCCACTCCGCCTCTAACACCTTGCCCTTGCCAAACCAGCTTCAAAATTCGCATGCGCAGTAGTGCTTAACACCTATAATCAGTCCAAGATTCCCAAATAAAGAAATTAGCATTAATTACTATATATTTCATAATCCAGGCGAAATATTTTTTAAACTATTTTAAGTTTGTTTTACGAATATCATTTGTATTGATTTATTTATGATTTCGAATTGCGCGGGCAAATTGCAACCAATGAGTTTCTGATGTCTGCTCCGTGGTCTCTACATTTTTACAGATTTCACATATTTTATAACATTTTTTTTTATCGATCTTGGATTTCATTAAATTTCTTTCTATGTGTATATTCTATAGGTCACTCTGGGCAGTGGGCTTTGTACTTTTGTGAGAAACATGGCAAAAATGCAAGACGATCATGCGTATTCGTGTCCCTTGAAGTTGGCAACAAAGAAGCTGCTAGGATCTAGGTGACGTTGGCTGTACCAGTCCAAGTACCGCAAAAATTCAAAATGAATGAATGAAAAAATTCATTTTTTTATACAAATTAATAATAAAAGCTGATAAAAGTTAATATTTTAACATTAAATATTTAACCTAATATTTCATGTAAAAATGTTCAATTTTCAATCAAATAGATGAAGTTTTACTCAAATAGTGGAATTTTCAACAAAAATATTAACT
>JAAAKG020140882.1:0-11995 GCA_010014905.2 Druon quercuslanigerum
GAATTAACCGATCCGATAATGAACGCAGATCGGATCGAAAATATCACATTCGATCCGACTGAATGCACACGTCTAATTTTAATACATGCGCTTTAAAGTTCCATGTGGACCGCCCGATGAAAGGTGATAATTATTGGGTACACTCAACTTCCAATTAAATCAAAGATCATTTATGTCAAAGATCAGTTATGTCAAAATGCACCGCCCAGTTATTTCAAATTTTACATCCCCTCCACATAGCAACATGTGACACTTAGCTGCATAAACTCAGATACACACGGCACACGTATAAAGCGCACTCGTTCAACTTCTCCGCCCCAATAGACATTGGTCGGGTTAAGGAGAATTTGACGTAACCGAACTGTTTTAATTTCAAATGTTTTGACTTAACAGGAAGTTGAGTGTATTTTCACTTCAACCATTAGCTAACTTCACTTCGTTAAAGCTGAGGGCAAAAACAATGGGCCAAATGCATAAAAAAAACTTTATTTCTGTAATATTTTCGTAATGAATAATAATTACTATCATTTTATTATGTAATTGAATATTTCTTAACAAATAAAAACCATTTTTAAAATACGCGTATGTAGAAGAAATTATTTTTTACGAAGATATTTGCAAAATAGGGCAAAAATGGATCGAATCCCACGCATTTGGTCCATTGTTTCCCCCTCAGCAATCAGTGAAGTGAAGTTAGCTGGTGATTGAAGTAAAAATATCTAATTAATTCTTATACACTTTTGAATCTCCAGACCCCCTCGACTTATACGCGGTCAAATTTTAAAAGGCTCTATCTTTCGTAATTTTTATCGAAAGTGCTTAAAATTTAAAGAGGTTATATATTTTATAATAATCTAATACTTATATGTGAAATATTAATAAAATATTGAACATTTTAATACAAACGTTTTTTCTCCGGCTCAGAAAATTTAAAAAACGCCTATTATACTCTTTAGAATTGCCACCCTTCAAATGTCTATTGTTTTCATCTGCTCCATGACCCTTCCTTCATGATACAACATGCAGCATATGGATTTTAGACTTGTGGCTTTATTATAAATTTTCATTTTTTCATTTCATTTTTTCAAGAAAGTCATTTTTTAAATTAATATTGTTTAGAATTTCCAGTAATTGATTAAATAATTATGGAAGACAATTAAAAGTTTCTTCTTAAAACGTAACGCAACCCAAAGTATCATAAATAACAAAAATTTAATGTAAAAATTTGTATTGCGTTTAATTGGGCTGTTGGGAAATTTTGAATCTCTTCAGAAAATGTTCGTTTTATACAATAGAAATATTGAAGAGGTTTATATCTAGGGCGGGGTAATCATAAATTCGCCCGCAATACCTCAGACCAGTACATAAAGGCGGGCGGGTGGGAGATTGTCTTTTCCCCCACGACTACTTTGAATTAAAAACGTTGTAATAGTACTAGCGAAAAACTAAAAACCACCCTGGGTTCGTCTAAGCCATATATCGAGGTGTTTTAAAAATTTTTTATAGTTATTTTTTTAAACAATATATTCTTTATAATTAAATAAATATGTAGAAATTGCCCAGATAAGTCCAGCGGTATCCTTACTTTTTCGATAGGTCTTTCTCTATATGTCTTTTTGGCACTATGTTTTAGCCCTGAAAGCAAGCGAAAATGGGTATATTTCATTTTCAAAAAAAAGTTTGAAATTTGCGCTCATGATCCTCGCCAACTCGAAAAGCGGGGTTTCGAAGTTCCAACTTCAAAAATGCTCAGCTTCTTGTTTTTAGCCGAAAGAATTCGTATTAAGCTTTAAATTGCGGTAGCATATCCCGCTATATTATTCTGTATATAACTCCATACCGGTCATAAGGACACTTTTCATGCGGATCACGTTTATACCTAACTAAAAAGTTAAAGAAAAATTGAAAAATTATGAGAAGACATTTTTTAGAAAAAAAACCGCAACTATCTAGCATCAATATAGGATGAGAGAGTTATAAATAATAATAATTTGATTAAACAATTATTTTTGTTGAATTTCATTAATTATTACCTCACTTTAAGTCAAAAATTGACAAAAAGTGAAAATTTTTAGAAAAAACCGCAACTATTTAGAATTACTTTTAAAAGTTAATTACTGTGGCTATTACCTCGCTCTAAAATCAAAGTTATCAAAACATGAAAAATTTAAAAAAATCGCAATTATAAAGCAATAATATAGGAGACAGTCATTAAAATCCATAATAATAAATAAATTCTTGGCTAAACTTCTGCTTGGAGTTAACATAAATGGTTACGGTCTCACTATCATGTATCTTGCGCTGAAATGTGGGACTGTAGACTTTGCTCAGAGTTTAAGAAAAGTGTTTCAAATATTAATAATTAAAATTGTTTCCGAAAAAGCTTTTAAAAAAATGTATTTGTAAAAATTGGCTAACCTTCAGAAATAATATAATATTCAATATTCAACGAATGATAATGCAATTTCATCATTATTCTAAGCGTGTTTTTGGATAAAAGAAACGCATTGGCAAAAAAGTCTTTACGCATAGATGATTTGACCGAGAATCACTTACTTTTTGTTGATAAAAATATGAAGCTTTCAAAAAAAAGTATTTCTAAAAGTCACCCCCCTTCAGAAATATTATAATATTTATTATTTTATATATGAAAATGCACTCTTATCATTATTCTAAGCGTAGTTTTGCATAAACGAAACGTTTTTGTTTCAAAGTCTTCACGCAGAGATGGTGTGATCGAGAATCACTTACTTTGTAAGTGATTCATAGTATGAATATAGCATTATTCATATTATTTTTTCATGATGAAGCTAAAGCAATTTGCACTGAAAAATCCGCAAGTACTAAGAAACGAACCCGAGATCGCATGCACGCATTGAGTATTTACCAAACGACTAACGCCCCAACCGATTCAACTAACGGAACACGTTAGGATGCCTTCGAGAAAAATCATTGGCACTTGTCCAATACTTCAAATCTTTTTAAATACGAAATAATTATTTGTATGATTTCTTTTTTTAAACTTTCTGTGTCGTTAAATATATAAAATCATTTTTAAAGAGTTCAATATACATTTGTTCTGTTTGTTTTGGAAGTATTCGAAGTTATACACTTTAAAATAACTTGACTCTGTATATTTAAATTTGATTCTGTGTTATTTTTTAATTAAACGAATACAATGTCAAACTTGTCGATTTCAACAACAATATCTTTTTATCTCTTTATTCAGCAAATACTTTGAAAAACTCGTTCAGCATCATAATTATTCAAGTTACACTAGAAAATTAATATATTCAGTTAAAGATTAAACCTAATATTCAGCAGGAAATAATTTAATACAAAAATAGCATTAGTGGTTTTATAACCAAGTGTCTTCATCCAAAAATTCGAGATAAGTAGTCAATTATAATTGACTACTTATCTCGAATTTGGTATGAAAAATAATTATTTTTCATACATTTGGCTGTACCTATTCTGCAATAAATATAATAAAAAAACAAAAACCATAAAAATTTTCTCACGGAAAGAAATGATATTTCCTCCTCAATCGCGTGCTACATACATAAATAATAATATTTTTCTAAGAAAATGTTTCATAAACTCTCAATTTTTATTCTTTAGTAACATAAATGATCAAACCATTGAAAAAAGTGGTTCCATTCTTTGGAGAAAAATTATTTTCTCTACGACATCATGTTCCAAATAAATTAATCATAATCCTCTCATAAAAATTTAAGAACAGTCAGTAACTTTAAATGATTATAACTATTAAATATATATTTTAATATATTTTTTAAATTTGTTATTTTATTTATATTATTTGTTGTTAGCGATAGAAAATATTTTTTTCTTATAGTTTGTTGTGATTCTCAATCACCTACATGACTGCTAAATATACATACTTTCAATCATTATTCTTAGAAATGTTTGTAATGATTTTTTAATCGGAAATATTTAGTAATTTTCCATCCTGAATATTATTCTCACACAAATTTTCAGCATTTTCAGTTAAGAGAAAACAGTTTTCTGTTATTGAGCACTGCAACAATTCGTTTAATATTGCTAATGCTTATACAGTATGCGGTCATCGTTCTTTTCAAGAGGAGCATTATTGTCATATATCATTAAACAAATTAATTTTTAAAAAATTTGCTGTAACTTGCATTTCGCGATACAAAATATTATATTGTTTAAGTGTATGGATCATAGATCTACTCTGCCCCAAAAGTGTTCTATTGGGTCTTTCGTCCACTTTGATATTATTATAACATTTGACGACTTTATAAACAATTGAAAATTCAGAATGTGGAAGTTATGCTCCCATGACTTATGCTGTAAAATTAACCGTACTCTATACCTGTGAACACCGAAAAAGGGCAGCTACCATAAAAACAAAACCGGCGAGACACAGGTCGAAAAATAATCCTGGCCGTCGCCAATTTTGATGACCTCTCGGAAATCCGACAGCGTAAAACGCGATAGGGCAGCTAATTGCTGCCCATTTTGAAGATGTGTGATTAAAGGACTAGTTTATAAATAACTCCTAAAGTTATTGTAATACTTAAAGGTTTGTAGAGAAAGCTATTAAAGGTAAACAATACTTTCACGGAAATTTGTTTCACTAAAAACACTGAGGCACTATGTCGAAATAGTAGTTTCTCCGAAGGCGGACGAGAATTGAATGCAGTTTAAGTGCTCAAAATCGTGAAACTGTAGCAAATAATAGATTTTGCACTTGGGGGTGATACCTCGTGAAAATTGTAACCAATGAGAGTCTCAGTCTTTTGCTTAAAATACGTACAAAACTTATGCTGTATAATTCACCGTACTCTATACCTGTGGACACCGAAAAAGGCAGCTACCTTAAAAACACGAGACACAGGTCGAACAATAATCCTGGCCGTCGCCGAACGTTAGTAGACTGAGACGAATACTTCATGTCGTTGCTGTCAACGCTATAAATGATTAAAAATTGAAAAATCAATAACTCTTTGTGTTTTTGAAAAAATATGTCGTGCAATGTATCATCATGCAGAACTTTACTAGATCTACCTAGAACAAGGTGGGTGCTGATCAGAACAACAATTTTGCAACTTGCATTTGACGACTTTATAAACAATTGAAAATTCAAAATGTCGCTGATAGCACCTATGACTTATAAAAGTTATTTTTACTAATTTAATAATTGGAACAATTGCTGAAAATGGAAAAAACAGAAGAACAATAGGTCAACTATCTGGAACAAATTAATTTTTTTATATTTTTTAAACTTTTGGGTGCTAACTTCACAGACGTCAAAGTAGGCTTTAATATTTAATTCTTTAGGAGCTAAAAGTTCAAAGCAGGTTCTAATAAGGAGATAGAGCTTCAAAGTAGAGTCTAAATTTCGACTGGGCGTACTTCACTGATTTATAATAAAGATTGATTTATTATGATACAATTATCCTTTCTGTTTTAAAACTTCTGAAAATTTTACATAGGTTTTGTAATCAGCGACCCAAAAACCCCAGGTACTGATTGTAAGAAACATTGATAATCCATAGAAAATCCAAAAATATCAGTTTTTAGTTACAAATACGAAATCTTAATTATAAACTGATAAATAGCGAAGAAAAAAATCGTATCAACTTTTGTATATGTTGTGAAAGTTCTGTGGTGCAATTATCCAAAAAGGAGCTGATAAGGGCTAAACTGTAATGGTGCATATATTATCCTGGAAGTTGCATCGCGCTCGACATATATTGTGGGGCCGATATACGTTTTCGCGTGCACCATGGGAATCTAGAGAAGTTTTTGATCATCAAAAAGAAACTGTTATTCCTGCTAAAGAAATCACGTTATAAATTTGCGCGTAAATTCATGAGATACGGCCATATACGAAAGCACCATTTCCCGAGGATAACATTTTTTACCTTTACAAGGTACACTCTATTCAAGATTCCTTATTAAATTGCACCTGCCGAGTTGCGATGCAATTTTCTTGCCTCCATCGATAATATTTTCCCCGACCACAGATTTATACTATACATGCCATCCAAAACGAAGGCGTTGATAAAGTCGTTGTAATATGCCAGAGGTAACATAGCCACGCTCTCAGCACCAGCAGCTTAATCGTAATGGGGTTTGAATAGCTGTTGAGCCATGGAAATATTTCAAATAATGAAGTCATAACTTTTTTCTATCACCCATGTGTTGCCTAATAGCATAAGAATCGATTAAAGAATTTGCAATAAATTGGGAATCTCCTCATAAATAAGTTATACCAGGTTTTTTGCTGAATACATTTCTGCTACTGGCATTCAGTGGAAAAAAATATCCTTACCTCTTGTAGAGCAGATAAGACCATCATACAGAAAATGTATGCTAGACAAAAATAGGATTGAATCTCTGATTGATTTACTGCTTTTTAGTATTTTCAAGAAGCTTCGGATATATTATTAACAAAATCGATTTTTAATACTGAAGCCGGTAAAAGGATTTCGGACCACAATTTTTTAATGTTCTGAGTAGCTAGATTGTATTACTTTTAATTGACCATAAGTTGCTTGAATTTTTCATTAAGATGATATCTTAAAAAAAGAAGGCGAATCAAGCTTCATCGTGATACTGAGTTTTGATTCAACACTAGAAGGGCCGGAGGGTCCAATTTGGACCTTTCTTGACATTCAAAACCCTGCTGCCCGCTTAAAAGATTTTTTGGGTGCGCCAACGTTTTATGACTTTTCCTATGATTGGATACACTGAAAGACCTTTTTTTAGAATAAATGAAAAAAACTGAATTAGAATTTAGAATAATATCGTTCAAAAATAGGGAAAACCGAAGTTTATCAGCCTTATTCGTATTACATTACCGAAGTTTAATATTATTATACGAGTATTTAAAACACAAAGACGAAAAAGTAGTATTTTAAATACAAAATATTATGAATCTTCATTTAAAGAATTAAAACTATGAAAAAATGATACTCTTTTAACTGAGTTTTCGAAAAATAATTTCAATAAGAAAAATAGTGAATATCATAATCTCGAAAACGTATTTTAGAAATTGCTATTTTCAGTATGAAGTTGACAGAAGCCTGAGACGCACAGCAAACTATGAAATCATTCTTCTTGATTTTTCATATAGTTTCGTTTGAGAATTGATACAAGCCTGGGTGTTCAGACTTGATCGGTGGTGGTGAAGATGATTCGGTGTTGTGTGCGGCGGTCTCGGTGAAGAAGGTATGTTCGAAGGCCGGGAGGGATCCGCCTAGTGAGACTAGGCTTCGTCAGGGCCGCAACCCTCTATCGCTGCCGCTTGGCAGGCGGACTCAGAGGCGAGAGTGTGGAGGAATCAAAACTATAGATCTGACTATAGCTTTGAGTGGTCCACTGGAAGGACGAGAACGGAAGTCCTCGGTGGAGGAGGAGGCGGCGAGCTCTTTCCGCAATGCCGTTAGACGGCGGCGGGTTAGCTTGCCAGGACAGGAGCGTTTGGTCTGCTGACCAGGCATAGGGTAGGAAGAAAGGAAGCGGAGTTGGAAAGGAGTACTGGAGGAGTGAAGGAGAGGAAGAAAAGTTTCGAAAAAATCAAAGTCGAGGGTAGTCGGGTCCACATGAAAGGAATACCGATCCCTCTAGAAGAAAACGAGAGAGAGAAAAGATGGCGAGGAAGACGGGACCACGGCAGGTATACCGACCCCTTGAAAGAAGTAAAGAGTGCGAGGGAGACGGAACTACCGGAGGTATACCAACCCCTAGAAGAGAGAGAGAGAGAGAGAGAGAGAGAGAGAAGGAGAGTGAGAAGGAAGAATTTGGGTAGTTCTGTCAAGAGCGTACCGCTACTGTTTGGAGGAAGGAGGAGGAAAGGAGTTTTAAATAAAAACTGTAATTAATTTGAATTTAGAGTTTACTTAGGCTCAAAAAAAAAATGCTGTACAGCGTGAATCGTCAGGAGGTGGTTTAGACCTGCTGACTGGTCGGAGCGCGAGTGCGTTCGTTCCCTTGAACGCACCGTCTTTTAAGGAGAGCTCGGCGCGAGGCTGCCGGCCAGCGATTGGCACGGAGCCGTTAAGGGGCGTTCCGACCGCCTCGGAGTCCCCTTCCATCTATGTATTTTTGTTGGCGCGCGAAAGATCGAATCGTACGGAAATGGTAAGTTTCCTTAAATATCGCTAAAAAGAATTTAAAATGTTACAATTTTCCTTTAGGGTTAAACAAAAGAAAGATAGTACAAAGTTTCGTTGAAAAATAATAAATGCTCCTCGAGATAGAAAAACAATAACAATAAACACTCTACGGCCTACACGGAAAAATGTAATTACAGAGATGAATTTTTCATAGGAAAAACATGCGAAGTCAAATACATAGAATAAAGTAGCGCAATCAGACATAAAATAAAAGTAAGATGTGTATGGTTCAAATTTAGCATGAAAAAAAATACAAGTAAGAAAAATTTAAAGTAAGACAAGCGTGTCCGGGTAAAAAAAGAAATAAAAATGCGTGAGCAAGAAAAACGAAATTTCAAAGGGAAACTTTTCCGATTCGAAGAATACAGTTTTAAAAATAAAATTACAGCGTGTGGTAAAAAGGAACCTAATAAAATACGTAATGCAAAATACGAATTAAAATTTACGGAGTAATTTCAAGCATAATTCAAAAAAGCAAAAAAATACAACACGAACGAAATTAAATGTAAGACGGTAACAAAACATATCGTGGAAAATACGAATTAAAACTTACGGCGTAATTTTAAGCATAATTCAAGAAAGCAAAAAAAAATATAACACGAATGAAATTAAATGTGAAATTAAATGTGTTCCTTTCAAAAAATATGTTTTATAAAAAGTCAATTTAATTATTGAACGAGATAAAATGTTTAATCTATCTATTAACAAAAAGTCCGAAGCAACAAATCACTCTTAAAAAAGGGCCCAGATATTTGTCATACAGCCCTGAGTTTTCAAGCGACGACGGTTTGCCGAGATGGGAATGCGTTAGTGCTTTAGGTGAGTTAGATTTGAATCTAATAGAAGCCGTTCCGATTTTTCATAGCAATTATGTATGTAGTGAATAAATTAAGTATATGATAATAAAAATAATAATTCCATGCGTTATTGGACGAGTATGTTATTTGAATAAGCAATACGTTGCTCTTGGATTCAAAAGCAACCTCTTCTCCGAAACAATCCTTACAAATTAGAAAACTTTCAGGTGATTCAATAACATATCCAGAAATTTTATAGGATTATATACTATACTTATGCTGCTAAAATTATTACGAAGACTTTAAAGAATTTCAAAAGGTTTAGAATATTTCAAAGAATTTACTTAAATTTTTATGAAGATATCAAATTAAGGAAAGTAATTTCTTGTGATTATGTAAAATTTCAAGCAATTAAAATTTTTTTTTGATTTCCAGGTATTCAAAAAAAATCGCAGAACTAAAGGTATTTTGAAAGAGAATTTCGAAAGGACTTCAAGGTATTTGCAAAGATTGCAAGAATTTCCAAAGAATTTCAAGGACGTTAAGCTATTTCCAAGATATAAAGCATTTAAAGAGATTTCATGGTTGAAACTCTCTTCCAAATTAGAAATCGGTTTCACGTAACCTTCCCTGCGTGGAAAAATGTTCTGGCGCTAGCGTGGCTTAGACCAGGCCGTCTGGTTTCCAGTATTGGCGCTGGCCCGACGGCCTGGCCTGGGTCCGGCTAAAATGGTAATGTTTTTCTGGCTAGCCCCAGACCTATCCGTCTGGTTAGCCGCTAGGTATGGGCTAATTAGTTACTAGGTATGGACTGGTCAGTTGCTATTTATGGGCTGGTCAGCTGCGAGTTATTGGCTATCTGACATTTTGTGACACTTGATCGACAAAAACTGGCAGTGTGTCAGAGAGGTCAGAGTCAGCACGTAACTGGTACTTCAAGTTGTCACCTTATCTGGCCAGATGTCTGCATGCTAAGGGCCAAGAAATAAATCCAAATTGATTCGAAAGAAACCTTATTGTTTTAATAACTATTAGAAAAAAAAATTTTCACTATAGGCATCTTAAGTCAAAAAATGTTTATTGCAAATGTCAATTGCAAATCTTGTATGGCTGTCGAGCTCTAAACATGAGCCAGTGTAGTCTGTCAAGGTGATAAGAAAATAAAGTCTTGTTTTCAAAGCGTGTGACGTTGCAGATTTTCTCCAACTCACAAATTCTCTTTAAATAATTTTTTTTGCAATAATAAAGCTTTCGTGTTTACGCCGAGGTTTTAATTTAGTAGTTTTTAATTTATTATATTTGTTTTATTTATTTTATTATTTGTCTGATTTTGTTACTCTAGGATATACGATTTTTGTTGTTGTTGTTATTGTTATTAATTATAAGGATCTGGGGCTGTTTTAATTTGATTGTAATTTCTTAATTCCGCGGTCTCGAGTGAGAGCTATAAGGATTTCTACCACCCACGCAAACGTTCGATCAAGATCCATCGCCGTCTCGACTTCATCATATCTTCAATTCCACGACTCCCACATAAACTCCTGGATTTCTTATCGCTAATCCTTCTTACATCCGGAGTAGAATAGTCAGTTCTACTCATATCGGATTCTATGGATTAATTTTGTTATCGGCAATCCCTTTTGACATCCGTGGCAGCATTCTCTGTACTGCCAATAAAGTATGGAAGGGATCGCAAAAATTGAATAGTGGTCATCCGAGATACAAGGCACGTTCCTGTTGAGGGTAGACCGAGGCAATTACCATGGAATTTTCTACGAAAATAGGTGACTTCGCCCACATTTATTATTACCTAAATGGATGTTTTGTTGTGAACAGACATTCCTTGGCTTTGATGCCTCTTGTTTATTTTTATTTTTATCGGGAGCATCGATGAGTCCACTCCGCACCTGCAGTAAGGAGAAAGGGGCTCCTCGTTCTCCACCTACACCAGGATACAGCCGGCCCTGGGAAGCGTGAATGCAGCGATTCCCACCTCTCCCACAACGGCGGCTGATAAGAGCTGGAGAAGAGAAGAAACGACGAACGCATGGACGAATAGGAAGCGGCCCTCATTAGTTATCTCTCTCGTGATCGTTGCGAATTGGGAAATTAGGTTCCCGCGCGTCAGCCCTTCCTCCAAATCATGTGACTCGTGCGTTCCTTTAATACGACGGTAAGCACTAGAATCGCTCTCTTTTGCGTCTGTAAACTCCCGGCGTCAACACGAAGCCTGTCTCGTGCCAGCATCGATACTAAGGAATTGTTTTCCTTTAATGGTTTAGTCGAGCCGCTTTGACCACATTAGTGAGCGTCCCTTCAGGACGCCTAACTCTGCACTCCTTGGCTCTACCATCTTTAAATTACCTTTTGTTTAAAGTTTTTATTTATATTATGTCTTTGTAAACCCTTTTATTTGTCTGCAGTGCCGTATTACCCTGAAATGTTTGTCTTGAATATCGAAATATGTTTTTAACTTGTACCAGCCCATATAAATTAATTATGTTGAATACCGCAATATGTTTTAACTTGTACCGGCCCATATAAATTCATTCTCTCTAATATCGCAATATGTTTTAACTTTTACCGGCCCATATAAACTCATTATCTCTAATATCGCAATATGTTTTAACTTGTACCGGCCCATATAAATTTATTATCTTGAATATCGCAATATTTTTTTTTCTTGTACCGGCCTATATAACTTTTAGTGTCTTGAATACCGAAATATGTTTTCACCTTATACCGGCCCATATAAATTTATCATATTGAATACAGAAATGTCCATTAACGAGTACCGTATTACTCCGAATTATTTCTCTTGAATACCGAAATGTGTTATTACCTTTTACCGGCCCAAATAATTTTGTAGCAACGAATACCGAAATATCCCTTATCGAGTTCCGTATTACCCTGAATTTATTGTGAATAAATGTGTTACCTTATACCGGCCCACATAAATTTATCGTATCGAATACCGAAATGTGTCATTATCTTTTACCGGCCCAAATAATTTTGTAGCGTCAAATACCG
>JAAAKG020140883.1:0-11995 GCA_010014905.2 Druon quercuslanigerum
AAAAAATATATCTATATATATATATATATATATATATATAAAATACATTAAATTTAGTAGAATTAAGTAAATGTAGAAAAATCAGACAACTTAAAAAAAAATTCAAGTAGTTTACAAAAATTAGGAAAAATAAAAAAGAATGTATTGTGGATTCCAAATAAATTAAAATTAATTGCAAAAAATATTTGAATATAATTATAATTTTTTTAAACTCCTTAAAATCATTGAAATTCCCTTTTAAATTATTAAAATCAATGGAAAAATTAATTTAAAAAAATAAATCAATCAATTTATAAAATCCATAAAAATCCTTTTTGAATTCCCTAAAACATTTCAAACTCTTTAAAATTCTGTCAAATCTTTTAAAATAACTTTAAAATAACATAATAATTGGAAATTTTACAAAATCCCTCGATTCTTAAGAATAAATTCTTTGAACTGCATTAAAAAATTTTAAAATCCCTTGAAAATGCATAAGATCTGATATTTCTTAAAATCTTGGAAAATTTATTAAAATACCTTGACAGCTTTTAAAATCCTCGAAAATCTGATAAAATCCCTTGAAATTTTTTAAAAATATTCTGAAACCTTATAAATTCTATAAAATTGTTCCACATCTTCCGAAATCGAAAAAAAAACAATTTCGTCAATTCTTTAAGATTTCTTGGAATATTTTTAAATACTCCAAAACATTTGATATCATTTTGAATATTTTTAAACTCCTTGAAAGTTTTTAAAGCTTTAGGAAACTCCTTTAAAACGTTTAAATCTCTTTAAAATACCTTGGAATATTTTTAATTAGTCTAAAATATTCTAAACCCATCGAAATCATTTGAAATTATTTTAATCTATTTAAAGTCCTTACAAATTCATGGGAATTTTTTTTTAAATATGAAAAAATCTTTTAAAAAATTTAGAATCTCTTTAAATTGTTGAAACCTATTAAAAATTCCTTGGAATCTTTTAGAATGCCCTAAATTTTTCAAAACCTTTTGAAATTTTTAAAGCTCTTGCAAATTCATTGGAATTTTTTTAACTAATCAAAAGATGTTTTATTCTTTTGAAATCCCTACAAATGATTGAAATCTATTAAAAATTGCTTGAAATCTTCTTGAATACCCTAAAATTTTTACTATCATTTTAAATATTATGATTATTGCAATTTTTTCCAAATCCCTGAATATTGGCTGATAAAAAAAAATCTCTAACTTTTTCCCTGATTTCCAGATTTTCGCTGACCTGCGGCCACGCTGTCATTAAGTTTTATAATTCAAAAAGTGCCTTTTTCAGTGTGTCTAGTGATCAGGGAATCAGAAATTCACGGGCTTTTCCTCTTTTTTTCGGACATTTTTTTCCCGGGCCAATTTAAAGATGCCTTTTGGTAATCTGTATAACAAAGTTTAGAAAAATTTATTTATCATAAAGTTTTCACCAAATTTATTTAAAATAAATATTTATTTGAATTTTATTATTACTTTCCTAAAGATTAGATTTCTTACAATTTTTAAAACTTTTTTGTAACATTTTTTAAAAATATTTATTAAAGTAGGCTTTATTGAAAGTTAAAAAAAAACTTTTACATTAATTCTTAAATAACTGATCAAATAAAATTCTCTGTTTTTCTCGCTTGTTCTCGATTTCCCGGTCAGCTAGACACACCGATTATTATACCAGGATGGTCGCAAACACTAATTTTCAAAATTCCCTGAAATTACCCTGATTTTTCCTTGACTTATTTTTTATTTTCCCTGGCTGGAATAATAATTAATAAATACAACATAATTTTAAATTAAAATATATCAATTTTTATTTCATTATCTTTTTAAATTTACAAAAATACAAAAAAATTCGATTTAACTTATAAGAATTCCAGGTGCATTTAAATGAATTAAGAATAAATATATAAGACTTCAAATTAGTTTGAAAAAAATTCAAAAAATTTGGAATTTTTTTTATTTAAAATGCCATTGATTTCAATAAAATTTGAGTGAATTTAAATCCATTTCAAAAAGAAAAACAAAAAATATTTAAATGTTTAGAATTTACTGAATTTAAAAGAATTCAAGTAAATTTAAAAAATCATAAGAATTTAAAAGACTTTTGGATAAATTAATTAGAATTCAGGACGCATTTTAAAATAATTCAAATGAATTACAAATATTTTAAATCCCTGAAAATCACTGAAATCTTTGAAATCTACAAAAAATTCTTTGAAAACTTTTAAATTACCTAAGGTAATTAAAATCCTTTAAAAGCTCTTGAAAATTTCTTTCAAAATTTGTAAATACCCTCAAATATTTCAAATTATTAAAAATTTGTCGTAATCACTTAAAATTTTTGTAAAGCTCTTGAAAATTCCTTAAAATTGTTTTAAATACCCTGAAAAATACTTTAATGTCTCGGAAATCTATTAAAGACTTCTTGGAATCTTTATAAATACATAAATATATTTTGAACCGTTTAAAATCTTGGGAAATCCATTGAAATTTTATAAAGATCTTGAAAATTCCTTAGATTTTAAAAAATTCCCTGAAATCTTTAAAATCCTTTGAAATCCCATTCAGCTTTTTAAGGTTTCGAAAATCCCTTGGGGTTTAAAAAAAATTCCCCAAAAATCTTTTTAATCCTTTATAGTTTCTACAAGTTATTGAAGCTTTTTAACGAACACTTAAATTTTTTTAAATATCTTCAAATATTCCAAATACTTTGAAATCTTTCGAAATCCCTAGAAATCTTTTACTTGGGTGTTTTCAAAAAATCCTCAAATCTTTCAAATCCTTTGGAATACCTTCAAATTATTTAAATCTACTAAGAATAACTTTGAATCTTTTTAAATATCCAAAAATATTTCAGATCCGTAGTGAAATCTTTTGAAATCCCTTGAAATTTTTAAAGATCTTGAGAATTCCTTGGATTTTTCAAAAATAAACTGAAATCTTTTGAATCCTTTGAAATTCCTTCAAATTATTGAAATATATTAAAAATTACTTGCAATTTTTTTAACAATCCTAAAATCTTTAAAATTCTGCGAAATGTTATCAAATTATAGAAAACTGTTTAAAAATACTTAGAATCTTTTAAAAAGCCTTAAAATATATAAAATCCTTTGAAATCTTTCCAAATCTATTGAAAACGTTTGAAATCCCTCAGTACTTTTTAAAGGTCTTGAAAATTCCTTGGAATTTTTTGAAAATATCGTAAAATCTTTAAAATCTTGCGAAATGTCTTCAAATCATAGAAATCTCTTGAAAAATACTTGAAATATTTTTTAAGCCCTTGATATATTTTAAATCCTTTGAAATATCTCAACATTCTTTGAAATTTTATGTAATCCTCCAATACTTTTTAGAGATCTTGAAAATTATAAAAATTCCTAAGAATTTTCAAAAATACAGTAAAATTTTTTAATCCTTTTACAATTCCTTCAATTTATTAAAATCTTTTAAAAGTTACTTACAATCTTTTAAAATGTCATAAAATATTCCAAATTGTCTAAAATCTTTTAAAAACCCATTAAGCTTTTTAAGGTTTGAAAATTCCTTGAAATTTTTTCTTAAATACCCTGAAATGTTTTTCAAATACCCTGAAATCTTCGAAATTCTTCAGAATTTCTCAAAATTATTCAAATTTGATAAAAATTACTCAAAATATTTTAAAATATCATCAAATATTCCAAATTCTCTAAAATCTTTTAAAATCCCATTAAGCTTCTTAAGCTTTGAAAATTCCTTGGAATTTTTCTTAAATACTACAAAGTCTTTAAAATCCTTAAAAAATTTTTCAAATTATTAAAATCTGCTAAAAATTACTTTGAATCTTTTAAAGTACCTCAAAATATTCAAAATTATCTGAAATACTTTGATATCCCATTAAGCTTTTTAAGGTTTTGAAAATTCCTTGCAACATTTAAAAAATTCCCTAAAATCTTCCAAATTCTTCAGGATTTCACCATATTATTCAAATCTGATAAAAAATGCTTAAAATCTTTAAAAATATCATTAAATATTCCAATCAAATATTCCAATCAAATTTTTGAAATATCTTAAAAATTTCTTGGAATATTTCAAAACATATTAAAAATTTTCCATAATTTTAAAAAAATTGAGAAATTCTTCGAAATCTTCTGAAATCCGTTGAGCGTTTTCAAGGCTTTTAAATAATTCTTGAATCTGTTTAAAACATCTTGGAATTTTCAAAAGGCCTTAAAATACTCAAAATCCTTTAAAATCTTTCTAATCTCTTGAAATCTTTTGAAATCCCCTAATACTTTTTGATGATCTTGAAAACTCTTTGGAACTGTATAATCTTTTTAAAAAAGAAAACCTTTAAAATTTCTTGAAATTATTGAAAAACTTAAAAATTACTTGAAATATTTCAAAATACCTTAAAAATGTTCCAAATCCTTTAAAATCCCTTGAAATCTTCCGAAATCCTCTGAAAGTTTTTAGAGCTTTTAAATATTCCTTAGATTTTTTCCCAACAACTTTCAAAAATATCCTAAAATCTTGAAAATCCTTTGAAATTCTATCAAATTATTGAAATATCTTAAAAATTTCTTGGAATATTTCAAAATACCTTAAAACTTTTCCAAATTTAAAAATAAATTTAGAAATCCTTTGAAATCTTCTGACATCCGCTGAAAGTTTTCAAAGCTTTTAAAAATTTCTTGTATTTTTCAAATAATTTTTTTTTAATATCCAGAAATCTTTAAATTCTTTTGAAATTCCTTCAAATTATTAAATCTGTTAAAAACTGCTTGGAGTCTTTTAAAATGCCTTAAAATGCTCAAAATCCTTTCAAATCTTTCAAATTTCTCGGAGTTTTTTGAAACCCCCTACTTCTTTTTAATGATCTTGAAATTTCATTTGAATTCTAAAAAATACCCTAAAACTTTTTTTTTTTTTAACTTATAAATTTCTTGAAATTATTGAAAACTCTTAAAAATTACTTGGAATATTTCAAAAGATGCTTGGATTTTTTAAAATCTTTTTAAAAATTGTAGACTCCCTTCAAATGATTGAAATCTCCTTAAAATTGATTTTGATATTTTAAAAGACCTTAAAAATTTTCCAAATTCTTTTAAATCTTTCAAAATCCCTTGAAATCTTCCGAAATATGCCAATAGTTTTTAAAGTTTTTGAAAATTCCTTGGATTTTTTTCTACCAAATTTTTTAAAATACCTTCAAATCATATAAATCTTTCAAAATTCCTTCAAAATTTCGTCAAAAAAAAAGCTGGAAGTTTTTAAAAAGCTTTTAAAAATGCCTTAGCTTTTTTCCCCACAATTTTCAAAAATATCCTAGATTCTTGAAAATCCTTTGAAATTCTATCAAATTATTGAAATATCTTAAAAATTTCTTGGATTATTTCAAAATATCTTAAAACTTTTTCAAATTAAAACAAAAAGTTTAGAAATCCTTTGAAATCTTTTGACATCAACTGAAAGTTTTCAAAGCTTTTAAAAATTCCTTGAATTTTTGAAACAATTTTTTTTAAATATCCAGAAATCTTTAAATTCTTTTGAAATTCCTTCAAATTATTGAATCCCTTAAAAACTTCTTGGAATCTTTTAGAAGGCCTTAAAATGCTAAAAATCCTTTAAAATCTTTCAAATATCTCGGCATCTTTTGAAATCTCCTAATATCCTTTGCTAAAAAATTTTTAACTCCCTTCAAATTATTGAAATCTCTTTAAAATTACTTTTAATGTTTTAAAAGACCTAAACAATTTTCCAAATTCTTTTCAATCTTTTAAAATCCCTTGAAATTTTCCGAAATCCGCTAAAAGTTTTTAAAGCTTTTAAAATTCCTTGGATTTTTTAAAATAAAATTTTTTAAAGTACCTTAAAATCTTTTAAGTCTTTTGAAATTCCTTCAAATTACTGAATCTGTTAAAAACTTCTTGGGATATTTAAAAATACCCTAAAATATTTCAAAAGAAATCAAGAAAATTCAGAAATATGTAGGTATCGACCTGAATCCATGGATTAATTTCTTGAAATAATAGCGACTAAGGTCATTTTTTCATTTTAAAAAATTGACTATAGTGATTTTATCTTTCAAAAGTGAATAAAAAGTGACAGTGTGGGAGCCCTGATTATTCTTCACAGTTACCTAAACCCCTTCTTACCAAAAATTCCCTAACTTTATCAATTTTTTTCAAAATCTCTGACATTTTCCTGTCCACGAAAATTCCCTAACTTTTCCCTGATTTCCAAGGTTTTCCCCGAACTGCGGCCACCCTAGTATTTCATTAATAATAATAAAATTATTAAGAATAATAATAAGACTTATAAAAAACTGAGCAGACTAGTAGATTAGAGTACGTCTTACGCAAGATTAATAATTAATAATGCATTATTAATGGCAATTATAATGGCATTTAATCGGTTTTTTAAAGTAACGCTCCTTAGTTAAAAATAATTAATGCGATGGCGATTTATTTCCAATCGGAAAATCACTTTATTATGCAATTGCCTAACAAGTTAAATAATGCAATTACATAACAATTTAAATAATCTTATTCAGTAACAATTTAAATATTGCACTTATTTAACAATTCATCTTAAAATTCATCACGTTCGCCGTGGCGTGTACCAGAGGGCTGAGGAAAATCGGTTCGGCTCCCCCCTTTTTTTGCGCGTGTTTTGGGAACCAACCAGGTGTCCTATTTTGGCACACGCCACTTTAAAAAAGACACCTACCGAAATGCCGTGAAAGGCGAACGTGGCTACGCTTACCTCAAAGTTCGAGTTGGCGTGATAACTGTAAAAGTTTTTTTTTTTTTTTTCAAAATGACGAATTTTGAGACCAGCCGGCCCGTCGCCAAAAAATTTCCTGAGTGGAGATTCATGTTTGATCCGTGATCTTTTCATATCGGAAAATGTCAAGGTTTCGACTTTTCGGGACTTTTATAAAACTCTCTTGAGTATTTAAAATTCGAGTCTACAAATTTGAATCCACCGAAATTGAAAGCATCCAAGTTTAAGCAGGATGTCTACTCAAATCCTGGGGGAAAATGCCTGGCAGTACCAGGTTTTTTCCGGCTATAATTTTTCGTAGTAGGAAGTTTATTATAAATATTTTTTTTTCAGGTTCTAGAGATTTAATTGATATGTTTAATTTATAAAGCTTTGAGAAATTATATTAGAAGATATTCTTCAATATATTATCACCATAGATTAATTAAATTATACTAAAAACATAATTTATCATTTTTTGAACTTATGAATTTCTGTTTTATCTTCTTATACTTAAAATGTAGTGCATAATTAAGTAAAATACTTGTGGCACTATATTTAATTCAATTTTCTGCAAAAAAAAAAGATGCAACATCTACCAAAAAATACGATTTTTTAATGAATTAATTTTTAAACAAATAGTTAAATTTTCATCTAAAAAGTTCAATTTTCAAAACAAATAGTTGAATTTTAAACAAAAAGATAAACTTTAAATTAAAATGATGAATATTTTACTGGGATAGTTAAATTTTCAACTAAAAAAATTAATGTTCAAAGAAGATTAATCTTCTACCAAAAAGAAGATTAAGAAAAAAAACATTAAATTTTAACGAAATAATTGAATTTTCAACTAAAAAAGATAAATTTTGTAATCATATACTTACATTTTGATCGAAAAAGTTCAATTTTCAAAAAAAAAATGGAATACTTATATTTTCAGTTACAAAAATGAAATTTCCCGAAAAAATTTGTTAAGAAAACGTAGTTTAATTCTCAAAAAAATATTAATTTTCAAACAAGAAGATTACTTTTCTACCAAAAAGACGATTTTTCGACAAAATACACAATTTTTTAATGAAATAGTTGAATTTTGGATTAAAAAATATTACCGTTAAATTAAAAATAGAATTTTCAAATTTTTAAAAATTAACTTTCCACAAAAAAAACTTCAACAAAATAGTTGAACTTTCAACAAAAAGATGAATTTTGAATTAAAATGATGAATATTTTACTGGGATAGTTAAATTTTCAACTAAAAAAATTAATGTTCAAAGAAGATTAATCTTCGACCAAAAAGCAGATAAGGAAAAAAATATTAAATTTTAACGAAAGTTACATTTTCAACTAAAAAAAGATAAATTTGTAATTAAATACTTAAATTTTGATTGAGAAAGTACAATTTTCAACCAAAAATTGAATATTTATACTTTCAGTTAAAAAAAATTAATTTTCCCGAAAAAAATGTTTAAAAAAAACTTAGTTCAATACTCAAACAAAAAGATTACTTTTCTACCAAAAATACGATTTTTCGACAAAATACAGAAATTTTGAACAAAATAGTTGAATTTTAATCTAGAAAGTTAAATTTTCAACTAAAAAAGATCAATTTTTAACCAAATACTTGAATTTGGGATTAAAAAAGATTAACTTTAAACTAAAAATAGAATTATTAAATTTAAAAAAATTAACTTTCCACAAATAAAAACTTCAACAAAAAGATGAATTTTTAACAAAAATTATAAATATTTTACTGGAATAGTTGAATTTTCAACTAAAAAAGTTAATTTTCAAATAAGATTAATCTTCTAACAAAAAGAATATTAAGAAAAAAACATTAAATTTCAAAGAAATAGTTCAATTTTTAACTAAAAAAGATAAATTTGTAATCAAATACTTAAATTTTGATTGGAAAAGTTGAATTTTTAACCAAAAATCGAATAATTTTATTTGCAGATAAAAAAATTATTTTTCGGGGAAAACTTGTTAAGAAAACATAGTTTAATTCTCAACCAAAAAGATTATTTTGAACCAAAAAGACGATTTTTTGAGAAATTACATAAATTTTTAAACGAAATAGTTGAATTTTCATCTAAAAAAATTAATTTTCAATACAAATTGTTGAATATTTTAGTGGAACAGTTGAAATTTTAACTAAAAAATTAATTTTTACAGAAGATTAATTATATACCAAAAAGATAATTTAAAAAAACATGAATTTTCAACAAACAAAAAGATACATTTTCGACAAAAGACTTTAACTTTCAACCAAGTAGTTCTACTTTCAACTAATAAGATGAATTTTCTACAAAAAATAATTAATTTTTAACTAAAATGGTGAATTTTCAAACAAGAAGATTAATTTTCTACCAAAAGACAATTTTTTGAAAAAATACATAAATTTTTTACGAAATTGGTGAATTTTCATCTAAAAGAGATCCATTTTCAACCAGATAGTGGAATTTTATATTTAAAAATATGAACCTTCAACCAAAAATAGAATTGTTAAATTTTCAGTTAAAGAAAATTATTTTCCACACAATATAAACTTCAAGAAAATAATGGAATTTTCCAACAAAAAAAATGAATTTTTACATAAAAAGTTTAACATCAAACCAAGTAGTTTTTATTTTCTACAAAAAAAAATTATTTTAGATTAAAATGATAAATATTGTTCTGAAATTATTGAATTTTCAATTTAAAAAGATAAATTTGCACCCAAATACTTGAATTTTTGTCTAAAAAAATAACAATTTTTAATCAAAAATAGAATGGTTAAATTTTCAGTTATAAAAATGATTTCTTCCAACAACAAAATTCAACAAGATGGTTGAATTTTTAATTAAAAAGATACATTTTTGCTAAAGATTATAACTTTCAACCAAGTAACTTTATTTTCAACCAAGAACATTAACCTCTACCAAAAAAGAATTTTTTAAACAAAATACATGAAGTTTTCAATTAAAAAAGATAAATTGTCATGTTAAAATTTAATCGTTAAATTTGCCATTAAAAAAATTAATGTTCAACCAAAGAGAAGCATTTTTAACTAAAATAGTAAAATATTCATTTGGAATAGTTAGAATTTCGGTTTAAAAAAATAATAACTTTTCACAAAAAAAAACATATTTGAAAAAACTAAAAAAGATAATTTTTCAACCAAAAATTGAATCGTAAAATTTTTATTTTAAAAAGTTTATGCGCAACCAAATAGATGAATTTTTAACTAAAATGATGGAATATTCAACTAGAATATTTATATTTTCATTAAAAATGTTTAGTTTTTAACAACAAGATAATTAAAGTTTCAACTGGAATAGTTAAATTTTCGGTAGAAAAAAAATTAATTTTCAGCCAAAGAAAAAAAGAATTTTCAACCAAATATCTCATTTTTTAACCAAAGAGATCAATTTTCAATTTAAATTATATATCTTCAACCTGTAAAATAAATTTCAAGAAAAGAGTTTAAGTTTAAACCAACTAATTAAATTGTCATTTAAAAAAATATGAATTCTGAACGAAAAATCTGGTAGTTCAGATTTCAGATATTTTTTTTATTAATTTTTAATCAAAACCAAAGAAATTCAACCCAAAAATACGAGAGAAAAAAACTGTTGAATTTTCAAGCAAAACGATGAAACCATTTTCAACAAAATAGTTAAATAGAATAATATAGACCTACTTTTAAAGATAAATAATAATTATTTTTTCGATTTTGTATTTTAAGTAAAACCAAAAATCAAGCACGATTTCAAAAAACTTCCCTCACTTAAAAAAAAAATCCTCGACATTTCCAGGTTTTTCTCGGTATATAAAAGTTCCCTGAATTTTGCAGGTTTTCCAGGTAAATAGACATCCTGCTGAAAGCATTCAATAAAAAAACTGCCCGCCTTTTCCCGACTGCCCGAAAAAGTCGATACCCTGAAATATTGAAACAGGAATTCGACACGAACAAGTGTCCCGCCGCTGCCGCCGCCGCCGCGCCTTTCACCATCCGAGTTTGTGCTTCGCTGAGATTCCAATATTCATTAGATTTGTGCCGTTAAAATATTAAAATATTATACTCGGATGTAATTGCCACGGCTGGTCCCAACGGAAATCTTACATCACCTAATTTGTAATATTCAGTAAAACGTGTGCTTCTTCACAGTTGCCGCCATTTTTTTTAATTTTATTTTTTTTTAATTTTTACTGACTTCGCGAGACTATAATTACTAGAACCGGAAACGGTATTTTGAACTATAAATTTTGAGACCAGCCAGCATACCAGTTTCGAGATTCCTGAGTGACTTTTGATCTTTGCCGGTCCTGCAGTCCGGAAAATTGGAAGAGGGCCACCTTGAGACACCCAAAAATTAGGACAGTGTCTGCAAAAAAACATTCATTATTTATTATTATCAATACCTGTTCATATGAAAATTTGAATAATTACTTTTCAATTTTCTACGAAATTCCGGAAAATTAACAAAAAAAAATGTACATCAACACTCAATTTCCAGGGTGGCCGTTTTAATCAAAGTTTAATCAAAACTGAAACATTTTAAATTAAATGCAATTAAACTGCCAAATTAAAATTTCAAACTTTTATAAATTGTAGAGATCAAAGATTCGGATTCACTTCCAAAAATAGGAATCTACCTCATCATTTTTAATGCTCAAAATTAAAGAATCAATCGATGAATTTAACAATGTTAAAAATTATACCATTTTCAGCAATTTTAAATTCTATTATTCCAGCTCAGGATTGGTTAAAAATGGATCATTCCCTGTTTAGGTCCGAAATTTTCAACCAATTGTAAGAATTAGAATTTTTTTGGAAAATTCCCTGTTCTAATTTATAACTTATTTTTTTCGAAAATACCCCGCTTTAACACAGAATAATAAATTTGTTTGAAAAATTCAAATTTCCATTGAGAATTCCATTGCGAGTTCCAATCCAGAATTTTAATTCTTTAAGAAAATTCTTGATTTCCACACAGAAATTCTTTGAAAATTCTTTTAAAAAAATCACTGTTCAAATCCAGAATTACAATTCTTTTCGCAAATTATCCATTTCAACTAAAAATTAAATTTTTTTATAAAATCCCCTGTTCCAATTTATAATTTCATTTTTTCGAAAATACCCCGATTGAGAATCGTCATTTCTCTGGATAAATAACAATTCCAGCTCAGAATTGATTCCAAACTCAAAATTCCCTGTTCAAATCCACAATTTTAATTCTTTAAGAAAATTCTTTATTTTCACTCAGTAATCAAAT
>JAAAKG020140884.1:0-34225 GCA_010014905.2 Druon quercuslanigerum
TAACCCCTTCCTCACACTACTCCCCTCCCTACCGAGTGAGTCACGCCTACCCCGAAAGGGAAACGGCTTAATGGTATGATAATAATAATAATAATAATACTTAGAAAAAACCAGGCATAAATTAACAATAAGTACAACTATCTATTTTTAATATTTTAACCATAATGTCGGCTTCACTTTCAAACTTCCTCGTACTGATGTATGCAATACTTGCTATGAAAGTGAGTCAGAGTTATTCATCATTGAAGAAGCAAATACTCTCTAAAAATACTAGTCTATGTTGCGAATTTGACTTTGCACCGAACTCACCCTTACCTAAATTACCGGTATCCGAACAATTTTACAAACGGTTAGTATAGCTTTTTGGATTTAATGTTGCACATACACAACACAAGCACAAGCTACATGTTTCCTCTTGTTGAAGGTATTGCAAAAAAGAAGCAAACACTGTATGCAATTTTATTCAGTATGCAATAATGAAGGAGTTTGATAAAGTCAAATTTAGCTCCATAACTCTATATTTAGATGGATGCCCGGAACAAAATAAAAATTATACTGTATTTAATTTTTGGCTTCTATTGTCTATTCATTGGCAAATAGAAATTAAGTGTATCTTTCCAGTTCGTGGACACTGTGATAGGAATTTTGGCATATATTCGCAGAAACAAAAAAACATTAGAGCGCATTGAAACTCCGGATGAATATATGGAATTGATTTAAAACGCTCTTTCCCCTCCATTTACTCTGATTACGAAATATGAAGATTTTTTGCAGGATTTTAAAAAAAAGTTTCAAGGCCAAAATCCGCAAACCGAAAAATTTTCAAATTAGTAAAGCTTTTGTTTTACATGTTTTTCCCCGACGGAAAAGTAGACGTTTATGATAATTTATCAATCTTCCGCATCTAGTGAGTCACGTCAACGCCGAATGGGGAACGGCTTAATAGTGTAATAATAATAATATTATTAACTACTTTTTTGTTCACTACTAATCTTAAACTGAAAGATCTTCCAAGAAGTTGTCCACCTCGAATTGGACTATAATCGGCTAAAATAAAAGGTGAGAAAAGTCTTTTTATGACAAAACTCTGAGGGAAATTAACCAAAATAGCTACACAAAGAAATATCACGTACACTTAAGCGATTTTTTTCACTTGCTTATTCCAAAAAGGGTTAGCTTTAAAAACATCGGCAAGATGCCGTGCAGCGTCTTGTCGAGATGCTCTTTCGAAAGCTTATCTCCTGTGTTTTGTTCATCACGGCATTCAGGCATGAGTACTCGAGATGTATAACGTTTGATGAATTTTGCTCACAGCAGATATTGAAGTGAAAGGTAAGATAGTGTTTTCAGTAGCCTTCACTGGAAGCTTCTAATGTGTCCCCTAAGGGTTTACATTTTTTCTTTCACCTTCTTCCTATTCCTTAACACACCTCCCACACCCTTTTTGGTGGTGGGAGGGGGACCTTCAGTTTAAGGTGGGTTCCGAACCACCAAGAGCAACAGCCTAAAGTACTTAGAGGACCTTTTTCTCTAGAGGTACCGGTCCCACGACTTTCCGGAGATGAACAACTCCCTTGCTAGGTTAGTGTTCACTGCATGGGCCACCGAGGCTCTTCCAGAGTGCGAGGCGGGAATCGAACCCGCAAGCCGATAGAGTGGGTCCAAAGTGGAAACGCGGTGCTGCTCACTTTTTCATGTTTCCAGAAAAATTTAAGAATAGGGATTAATTTTAAGATTTAAGAATAATGTACTGTACGCAGAACGATATTGCGGTGAAGACATTATAGAGTCAGTATTCCGCAACTAATATTAATTCGTGGAAAGTAAAGTCGCGGAATAGAAAACGAAAGGTGCAAGATTATTCCGTGTGCATTACCTTTTGTAGCTGGATTTCGAAGGATCAGAGCTCGATTATTGTCTCTGAAACCACTCTAAATGAATAAGGTCAGAGGCAGGAAGTCCGGGAGAGGAAGCATGTTCATCGCAGATACTTTGTTCCTTGCCGACAGTTCGGAAGATCAAATCTGTCTGATAAGAGATTGCATCAAAGAGCATCCTTCATAGATGCTACATACTGAATGCGACTATATGGCACGCCCGTATATGGATAGGTATTTCCAGCGACAAGGTCTCATATAGCGCTTCTGTTGTCAAGCTCAGGATCCTCGAAACGCCAGTAGGTCTTTCTTGCTTGAAATAAGTCTTGATGCATTTTTCTAACCAAAACTCCATTCAAATTTCCCGAGTGTACTTCTCGACAATACTATCTCGACATTACCATCTCTGTCACTCTTTCGGCATTACCCTTAATATCGCTCCGCTAAACGCTCCCAGGGAAATAGATTCAATTGTCGAAAATGAGAAGTGCCGCATATACTAGAACTTTATATTCTAGATAATTATTTCTGTTGCATACTCGAGGCCTGACATAATTCTCCTTGACTTCGAGAAGGAAACCATATTCGTTATCGAATTTTCGGCAACAGCTGACAGAAACATCATAGCGACGATTGTACCCGGAATATTCTGTTAAATTCATCGTCCATATCATCGGCGCTCTTGAAGGTGCCAAGCTTTCACTAGTTAATAGCCTGAAAAGCATCACTGCGTGTGAAAAATATGCAAAAACACTTGCGGGGAAAATGCAGAAGGCGGTCGTCCTTTTGTCGCTTTGTGTCCTCAGGGTGCACGAGTCTTTTTCGGGATGGTCGTACTGATTCCGTCACATACTGTAATTGCCATTCTCACGGTCGTAAGACGTGGTCATGGCCTAAATTTTACCGCGATTTCGCTGGGATCGGGTGCAATTTTTCAGATTAGCACCCGATCCCGGCTAAATCCTTCGCTTGTCCTTACGACAGAATTGTACACATATATAATTGCTTTATAAGGGCAAGCGCGGGATTTCACTGAGAGCGGGTACTTATTTGTATTCTTTAAACATCAAATTAAAAAAAAAATTATATTTTTCGCGAACAAACGGTACATTTTGACTTTTTTTATAGAAATTGTGATCAACAGTAAAATAATTTGTTATAATCTATCTTAAAGATAAATTTTCTTATTTTAGTTACTTATTCTGTGAAAAAACTTATGCTAATGAAGATTAAAAAATATATTTCTCCAGTTTTTAAAATGTGGGTGACATATTATCAAATATTTTCAGAGTATTTTCACATTTACGCATTATAAATGATTAAAGTCTCGAAGTTTCTTAAGGTAGAATAATGAAAAAGCGTACGGTTACTTTAAACATAAATTATCTGAGGTTTTCAAGGTGAAATAAGTACGCAGATACGAGAGTTTAACTTCTACGATACACATTATTTTTATAGTAATTAAAATCTTTTATCACATAGAGCCTCGGAATAATCTAAATGCTTGATTTATGCATGGGAAGGGGAAAACACAAACATATGAGAATAATATATAAGCACAAAAATCAGAATATTAATAAGTTGGGCTGCTTTTAACATTCAACGTTAATTAGTTGTTCCTACATTTTGGAAAATGAGGCACTTTTTTACTCTAGTCTTAACACTTGACGTTATTTCTAGTCTTATCGGTAAATAAAGAATAAATTATTAATTTTTTTTACCTTTTTGTAGTAACTATGCTTTAAACATCTATTATACAATAAACTTTATGGTTAAACCATTATTATTACTGAAATTACTTATCTACCACTTATGTATAATAATTCGAGTTCCGAAGCCGAAATATAAAATAAAATCTGTCAAGGGGAATCCCGCAAAAATTCGAAATTTTTACGAGTGTAAATACATTATATTTGTGGAGGTGACATAACCGATTTAAAAGTTCCACAATAGACTTATATCATTGTGTACATAAAGTTAAAAATGCTACAAAATCGCGTTCTTTCCTAAAATGTTCACAATCATAGATTTCTCGTTAATTCAAATATAAAAGCAATTATATTTGAGAATTACTTGGCAAACTTTGATAGCACGATTTATGTTAATATTAATGTAAAGCTTACGTCCAAATAAGATATTCGCTTTTTTTACTTTGGTAGTGATTCATTACCGGGAATCATTGATAGACTGCAACCGACTAATACGAAATAAAATCCAGAAATCAACTTAGGCTTTTTTAAACGTTTCTAACATTACAAATCCATTAATCTTTGTTGTATTTTCACAGAAATGTCATCAGCTTCTTCATCACCTCCCAAAACAAGAGACTTCCTGAAAAATTTTGGGAGGAGTAGTCAAGATTCGAATTATCAAGGTAACCCTGGTATAGAACCTAGTTCTTAATGCTTTAAAGGAAAGATTTCGAAAAAGTATACCATACAAAAATTTTGCATTTTTTAGCAGCTGTTTTAAATATTTTCGCCTCTTTGCAGCATGCCGTGTCACACAATATTTTTGTAAAATAAAAAGAAGTTATAAATAGTTTAGCAAGTCCCTGCAAATCATTCTTTTAAAAAGATTGGACCCATACGAAGAAATACGAATGAAAAATCAGAACAATATTATTATCGTTTTCTTATGATGAATTTTCTATAATTTTTCTGGTATTCTAATAAATTCATTAGAGAAAATGATATAATTGATGATATGAAAATGATATAAATAATAATTATACAATGATATTGAAGGAATTATTATAAAAAGTAGACAATCTTGAAAGGAATGGCTTACTTCAGACCAATCATAATTCTGCACAATTAAGCTTTGCATTGTGAAATTATAACATCATTTTTGCCTGGTGGTTGTTTAGAAACGTCGATTCCTTTCTTGATTTTCAATTAATTTCTTATTCAGTAGCCAAATTAAAAAATGTTTCGTGTTTTTTTTTCTTTGGACGTTCTTATAGATAACACTTATATAACTCTGAGATGAGAACGGTTTTCGAAGTATACACACACACACGCACAGATACGAGCGCAAAGAGGAGATAGTATATACAAACATGCCAAGAAATTCAGCCAATTATCGCAAAAGTACCCACACTCTTAACACACCGACCGTTTCGTGGTGCTTGAGTTTAATAAGGACCATAACTTTAAATATTATATGTATATAAACATTGTGATCGCCACCCATGAACATGATAATAGAAAAAAATCACAGACAAATAACAATTGCAAATATTTTACACATGGTTACAAAAATTATTAACAGTTAAACATGAAAAATATAAGAGTGGGCTAGTAGAACACTTTGTACAGTTAAAACACTCTTATAATAAGAAACACTATTTAAAACAAAAGTACATAAAAAACGAAGCGTCCTTCAATCAAAATTCAGTAGCCTTGAACTAGGAGATGGGCCTACAATTCATTAACGAAGAATCATGTATCGGCTTTAAATGGTCAATTCTAAACTTGTTGTAATTCTCACTTAGAAATGTTCTAAAACGCGCGAAGAGGGCTGTTCAGTTGACCACGGGGCGGCGAGGGTTCAGCTGAGCTTTTTTTAGAGTAGGCCGCCTTTGTGGGGCCACTAGAGGACCTCTAATTAAAAAACGCTAAACTGGGCTTTAATTTTAATTTTACTCTCATCGAATAAGAAAAAACAGTTTTTTCATAGAGAAAAAATCCTGTTTTGAAAAAACAACTTTTTTCCCTGACTTTGAAGCCAAAAATACCATTATATCTTATTATTTAAATAAACGCAGCAAAACATAACATAGTATATTTTATTGTTAACCAAAAACCAATTTTTCTTATTTAAAACCACTCATACGAAAAAGAAAAAGGAATAAGCTTTAATTTCATTTAACTAAACTTTTCAGAAAATATTGCCAGACATAGAGTACGAAAATTTTCCATTTTAATACAATACAAGGAAAATATTTTATATTGGAAATAATTTTTAAAAATGCATACTGAGAGACATATAAAAATATTGAATTTTGGAACACCAACAACACGCATTTTGCAATTTAAATAGTCTTGTACTACTCTAAAATGTATTTGAACTTACTACTTTATATCTTGTCTTATTTCCAGCATTAAAAATTCAATTAAAACAATAAAGAAAAACTTATAAAAATACATAATTGCACCCAATTCGACCTTAATTTAAACTAGGCAATATGGTTTTCAGATAAATGATAGGGAAAAATACAGTTTAATGTACCATGGGAATTTTCAAAGGATTAAAAATTTACCTATGTATTCTGTATACGAAAAATATAACTGTTGATATATCAAAAATAAGAGATATTAATTGCTGATAAAATACATTTTAATTTAAACAAACAAACAAAACATTTTTCATTCAAGAAAGAAAAAAATGTGAACCAAAAAGGTGGTTGAATTCTCATTTAAAAAATATTAGTTTTTGAAAAAGAAGAATTATTTCCCACCAAAAAAGATGAATTTTTAACTGAACAATCGAATTTCAAACAAAACAGATTAGTTTTCAAAAAACAGGATTAACAATTTTCCAAAAAAGACGCCTTTTCCACAAATTAGTATATTTTAGCTAGCCTTCTAAATTAAAAAACCAAGATCATGAATTATCGATAAAATATATGATTTTTCGTGCTAAATAGTTGAATTTTTGATTAAAAAAGATAAATTTCGAAAAAAAATGATTAAACTTTTAACCAAAAAATATATTTATTTATATTATATTATTTTATATTATATTATTTTATATTATTTTATATTATATTATTATTTATATTATATAATTTTTTATTCACCTAGATGCTAATAGACCTTTTTATATCAATTCGGAATTTCGTAGTGTTTATATGCGGCCAATATGACACTTATTTGAGTTTAAAAAAAGTTCATCTCCTTGGATTATTCAAAAGGATACAATAGGATGCATTTTATGTGTTACGCATACTTCTTTTGGTTGAATTATTAATTTCTCTAATTTAATTTCAATTTCATCAACTTTAGATGTAATTTCTAGTTACTCAAAAAAAGAGATTTGAGCTTCGATTCTCTGCATTTTATTTGCATACTTTCAGACACACTATTCAGTCCTTGTAATTTATATTTTCAAATATAAAAACTCATCCATTTCTATTTTATCTTACAGAATTTAGTGGAACGTCGAGTGCAGGCCCCGCTGCGCCAGAAAGTCAACCTGCGCGAAAAAGAGAACGTTCGCCGGCAAAACAGTGGACTCCAGATGATATTGAACCTATTGCCGTTAAAATAACTGACTGGGTGCCAGACGATGCGTGGTACGAAAGCCGTTACGGCTTTCGTCAAATCCGTGTTGGCGAATGTGTTCGAATATTCGAAGCCGAGAACCTCGGCGTTGGAAGAATCGACGGTGACTATATCGCTCCAATATTTACTAGTGATCACAAATTTCTCGCCGTACACAAACTGAGTAAACAACGTTGGGTCTTTGATAATATTCAAGAACTTAGGAAGCTTGGTGTGGGCTCACTTTGGTTCCCGTTGGTGCAAGAAGCTCAACGACATTATGAGAAAAGACTTCGCAAAGCAGCTGAAGAAAAACGTTATCGAAACAACAACAGCAGGGATTAATTCTGCTCCTTACAAAATATTTTCAAGTCTTAAATGCTTTATCTTAAATACTTAAAATTTCACACTTTTATTTCCAATTAATTCTACGAAAACATAATGATCACTTCAAATTAAGAATAAAACAAATGATGAACCTGAATTGATTTGATTTTTTCTTTATTCCCCAATTTTAACCTGAAAGCCTAAGTATTTTGGTTTATGTTCTTAACGGAAGGTCCATGATTGCAAGTCCAAATATAATATGCATGCAAATTTCAAATATTAAATTGCAAGCTCCGAAAAGTAAATAATAAACTATAAGGATAAAAAATGCAACTCTCAAAATATTAGTTATACGTTTGTTCAAATGCGACAATATTCTAAAATATTTTCTCTTAGCAGTACA
Organism: Druon quercuslanigerum; assembly: GCA_010014905.2. Taxonomy (NCBI): domain Eukaryota; kingdom Metazoa; phylum Arthropoda; class Insecta; order Hymenoptera; family Cynipidae; genus Druon; species Druon quercuslanigerum. Next base: position 7,875 of record JAAAKG020140884.1, read on the forward strand.
TATGCTAGGGTGAAAATTTTTTTATAGTTTTTGGTCAATAATCTGCGCTGCAGATGGACATGGTGAACTGAAAGGACTGCATCGCGAAATCGCATCGAATAATTATATTGTTAACCCTCCCCCTGGAACCGGGCCCAGCAAGAGTTTTTCATTATATCCCTAGCTGCTCCTAGGATCAGCAGCGTCTACAATAACAGAACATCAAAAAAAAAAAAAAAAAAAAAAAAACTAGCGCTAAAAATCAACGCCAAACAGCAACGACTCTTCGAGGCCCATCCTACGAGAAGCGGCGGAGACCGCTAAGACCGATAACAACAACTAAGTTGCCGCGGTTGTATAAAAGATTACTGGGCTCTTTATAAAAAAGAAAATTCACAACCGTGCCCAAAAATTGAACAGCCGCACACGGTCAATCTCGAACAACAGTCAGTGCTTCTCACCAGGGCCCTTAGATATCACAGCATCGTCTGAAGCAACTTCTCCTATTCGGTTTACGGGCAAGAGAAAAGATTTCAAGAGACGTCACACATCAGTTTATTGATGGCTCAGATGACATTCACAACGATGCAAATAAATTTCCATCACATTCAAGACACTTTGAAGTTTCTAACTAGGCGCATGGCAGAGGTACAGCCAGGCATTTCTCTCATCCAAGAATTCTCATTATACTCGTATAGTGAAATTATTAGCGTTTCAGGAAGCTGTGGCTTTGTCTTTAAGGTGACACGCAAAAAACAAAGGGCATGCCAGTCGTTAAGATTATAAATGCGAGTTCAGTTCCTAAGCTCTGCTCTAGGATCTCACCTTTATTGAGGTGAGACTGAGAGGTAGTAAGCGGAGGAAGACTAGATGTGTATGTCATCTTGACTTATTTTTTCAAGATTGTAATTCTGTACTCCCAACAGAATAGGATTCCTTTGTTGTTTCTAAGTGACGCAAACTCCCATTATATGTATAGTATTACTCCCAGATTCCCGATTAAAAACAGGAATGAAGTCCACACTTTGCCTATATGCTTGGCAGAACTGAGAAGCAAGATAGTGGGCTGGAAAGTATCCAACGAGGATTGGAACTATTGTGACATAGATGAATTAGAGCCCCCCGCGGATTTTATACAAAGGGCTCTGATTATATTATATGAGAACAATTTTCCGACAAGTATAATTACGTCTAGAAAGGATCATAATAGTAGAACCACCACTTGGGGAAACTTTAGAAAAAATGAGAGCTTTGTAAAACAGAGCAAATAGAAATAAATTGCGGACAAAATTGGACATATACAAAACTGTTACTTAGTATGAATACAATTATGGCATAAAAATCTACAAACAAGAAAAATGGAGGCGCTTCTTCGAGGAATCTAAGAATATTCGAGATATAGCGAAGCTCCACAAGTTTATGGCTGAAAATTCAGAGGCATGGCTCACGCTTATATAGTTTAATGATGGCGAGTTTTTTAAACACGAGGAAGAAACACTGAATTTCCTGATAGAAATTGCAACAAGGAAAAATTTCTGCATTCAAATTTATTATTTTTTTAAAATTATTTTGCGAAAAATGGTCTCCTTCTCTATATGGCGCGATAGTCAAAGGATATATCTTAGGTTAAATTTGAGGATTTATGATTAATTCGTCGTTGCGTATTTCTTTGTTGTTTATGACATTGTCTTGCTCTTTAATCGCCAAGGGACAGCGAGGATTTTGGAACTCCAAGGTACCCAGTGAACTAAGATTCGGCTGCTGACGTCTTTGCTTAGGAATCCAGATTCTCGTATTTAATCTGGTTCACCCTATTCCGTTTGTTGTCGGCAATAGTCTTAAAGCCTGCCTGGAAACCATGCATGCCTCCAAAGCCAGGCAGGACTCCGCAATACTTTTCCCTAGCCTATTTAAATTAACTTAGTAGCTTTGAAATGATACATAAGTCTGCACTATTAATCCTTATGAGGGAGGTAGTGTTCTCGCATCTTCTAACCGGGCCCTCGACGCCCCGGCACTGGATGAAAAGCCAGCCTACTATTACTATTGGTTTTGTCAGTTTTGACACTTACGATGAGGGCCATGAGCAATTAATATAAGATTAGATCAAACTTTAACGTTACAAAGTCCACTTCAAAGGTTTTCAGCGAACTCAAACTGATCGAGGGAAGAAAGGCTGGAGTCAGGAGAGGGAGAGGACCGAATCAAGTTTCGTAGCCAAAGTCGTTGATATGAAAAAAGTAAAACTGTAATCGTCTACCCTATGCTCTTACAAAAGGGTATGGAAAGGACAACAGAGTGGCCTTCATTTCTAAATCTGGGAAGAAAAGCTAAACTTCCACTAAAAAATTCAGTCCTATCAGTTTAATGTCCTTTATTTGAAAATGCTAAAAAAACTGGTCAAGAGATATATCAGCCAGAAGGTGCTGGCAGCCACCACGCTGCACAGAGGTCGTTACTCCTTTTAGGTAGTCTACGCTGTAGAAACTGCTGTTCTTAATGCTTTGACAAAATTGGAGCATCATTTTGAACAGTTAAGGGGGCGGGGTTTTGTAAACACGTTCTTTGACATTAACAGTGCCTTCAGCATTACCTCTCCAGACTTCTTCTGTCGAGAGGCTTCTAGGTGAGGCGTGCCATACCAGATGTGAGTTGGATAGGAATTATGCTGCAGGAAATTTGTCATGACATTGTGGATGTGCAGAATAGTCTTGAGTTTGACGTGACTTCTAGAGCTTAGAATGTTTGCATGACTTTACTAATAGCGAGAGACTAATCACAGCCGATTCTACAATTGAGGAAGTACAGAACAACAAAGCTGTTCAACTTGATCAAGGCTTTGACATCTGCATCCCAAACAGGGATATGTGGAAAGTAAATGGTAACCTGCTTCTCTAAGGGGAAGTCTGGTAAATAGACAGCTGCAAATCCAAGCGACATAAGCTGCAGTTTGAAAAGCAGCCATACCATCAGAGCTGGTTTGGCAATGTAAAAGGGTATATGAAAAACTTGCAGAAAAAACAACGTGAACCTCTTATGAAGTCCTGGTTACACAGTGATCAAGGAAAATAAAAAAGCGGACCACTCGGTGAAAATTGGTGCAGCCAGTGAATTCATAGAATCGGTTCTGGGACCAGTATCTGGCTACATCGGGTTGGCCGTCAAAAGTTAGATCAGGACGAAGCACTAGAAAGACTGGGAATAAACATAGGGTTCCCATCAGGCGAAGGACATACTGCTTTGTACGTAAAGGGTGGAGAAAGGCAAGATAATCCTGGATTCACCAAAGAAAGACCTAAGGACCTTGGATCTCATTCTCCCAGAACACAAACACTTCAGCTGTTTGCTTTAGGATTTACTTCATACAACCATAGAAATTACCACCTGATTTCTGATCCACCATGTCCCGTGCGGGACAATTGTAAAATTGGTAAAATTTAAGGTATTATGGGTTCTCTGAACGTCTTTTTTTGGATTAGCAATTCCATGACAAAATACTGTATTTTAATGTATTTAGAGTCAGTAGATATATAAGCGTGTTCAAAATTACTTTTAAGTGTCACGAATTTTCCCCTAGCCGAGGGAAAACGCTGAAAAATTGACAAAATTTTTCGGGTTTATGCAAGTTGTATTTTGGACATGAAAGTCGATGACCAACTGCAGTATTGTTAAGCATTTTAAGTCGCTGAATTCAAATCCACCCTTAAAATGTCTTTACAATTTTTTAGTTTTTTCGTAGTCTGAGGGAAATTTGACTAGGAGTTAAGACAACCTTCAAGTGTTAGGTAATTCAGGCGTCTGTACTCTAAATCAATGATCAAATACGTATAAGACCTTTATGTATTTTCAATCTCGGGTTTGAAATCAAGTTGCGCTGTATATTGCCCTTATTTTCCCCTAGCCTACAAAAATAGGAAAAAATTGAAACAAACATTAGATGTAATGCAAATTTATGTTTCTGAAATGTGATGTTTTTACGATTTTCGAGTCTTGCAGTCAAAGTTTGAGTTTCAAATTACTCCACAGTTTTTCAGTTTTTGCTTAGCTAAGAAAAATAGGTGGAAAATCAATTTTCACTATTACCTGTTTTTTGCTAGGGTAAAATCGTGACGTATAGGGGAAATTCTGAGGACAGATTTACTTCTAGTAGCCCAAAATACATAAGGATACACTGGGCAAGTGCAAAGCACGGACAAAATATTATATTTGATCATCAAATTTTATTGCGCAGCACCACAGTTTCCATAAAATCAGCAGCTAATGTTAGTTTTTCACGGTTTCCCCAAGGCTAGGGCAAAATCTGTGGCACTGCAAAGTAATTTTGAGTACTAATATTGATTTACTAACTAAAAAATATATAGATACTGTATTTTTTCAATGACTTGCCACATTAAAGAAAAGACATTTAGAGAACCCAGAAACCCCTAGATTTTACGCATTTCCCGTAGGCTAGGGTATCAACTAGGTATAACAGTAAGGAAAAAGACATTGCCAGTATAGGGAAAACTTATTTCGGAGACATTTTAAAAACAAAAGAAGGATTCCAAGAGGAATAAGAGGTATAACTAATGAAAATCAAAAGTTTGTGGGAAAATTTCGTCTCGGGTCCAGTGATCCGTCAACAAAGTGAACTTATTATATTATCAAAGAGAAGAAGGCAAATGTGGATGAGTGTTTTGAGTCGTGGGCCTTTAAGTACAAGTCAAATAGAAAATGCCTGGATTTGCGAGGAACATTTTATGATTGTTAAGTAAAAATGTATCCCTGTAAAGTGTGAGGTTAGACTTGTGAGGTAATTTTTACCACAAACGTAGCGGAAGAATTAATTGTGACTTATATTTATTAGATTCGTTTGTAACTTCTTTCTATCATATAGGCAGTGCATCTGACTTAACAATTAAGGATCATCGTGATTGAGTGCCTTACCAAGAATTAGCTTATGAAAAATGAGCCACTCTAAAAGAAAAAGTTCTTTGACCCACTTACACCGATCTGCGTACATTTGGGTTCTTTGTTATAGGAAAATATAAATTTTGCCTAAAAGTCCTTTAAATTAATTTAAAATTCCTAATTCCTTCTGAAAAATCATTTCCTTGGTTCAAGTATCTTATTTGAAATTTTTTGTGGAAATTGAACATCTAACTGTACAGAAAAATTTTTTACTTTGGGTTCAAAGTGTGTCAATATTTGGATAAATATTGGTGTATTTTGTTGAAAAAGTTGTCTTTTTTTGTAGAAGATCAATCTTCTTGGCCAGGGAAAATGACAAATTTGTTAGCACAAAGTAGAGATTTTTTAAATTGGTATTTTTTTCTTTTTTGTATAAAGAAAAATCTTGAATTTTCGTACTGTTTTTTGAGACGTATATTTACATTAAATTGGGAAAGAATGATGCGATTTTGAAACTTTTTAATAATATCACTTGAGTTTTTTAACCTTGCGAACAGAGCGCTCTTGCAATAAGCTGCTCCTATCCTCAACTTAAATTAAAATAAAGACAATACTTTGCACGAATATTCCTTAGTGTTAATGTTTATATTCATAGAAAATAATAAGTTATAACTAAAAATATAAAATTAGAAATAAAAATACTATAATTTTACACTAACCTCACTCGGAAGCAGAAAAGTATCATTGAACTGCTTGCACTTCACTTTCACCACAAAATCAGCTTCATAAAACTTATAAGCTTCCAAACTTTTATAAGCTTTTAATTGCTTTGCAGTGCAAAAACTGTAAGATTGAATAAAATATGACACTATATCAACTTTTGCCACCGAGGGCACTGAGCTTACATTTTTCCTAAAATCGATATCTCTAAGAGCATGCGGATTAAATTTTTCGGTTTTTTTACAATTTTCGGATATATTGGGTCTTGAAATCTGCAGACAATTTTCCCAAATATTCATTCTGCATTTCGAAAAAAAGTAAAACACTTTTAAAAAACTATGGCAATACATTCAAACTATGGAAGCATAGGGAGGCTATTATTTCCCTACAGGCCACTCGGAGCTCGTGACGTCACCAGTGCTTTAACTTGTTTGATGTGTGCTGGAATGTTCTTAGCTCTATTGCGAACTTTCAAAACCTTTTCGAGAATGCTCTACCAGATGTTATGTATTCAACCACACACTGAACATGGTACAAATTCTGTCTTGCCCATGCAATTTTCTTCTTCAGTTCATGCATACGTATCATGGTCCATTAATCATTTGTTGGTTGTAACCCTCGATTTGAATCAACTAAAGTTATCGCAGCATCATAAACGTAATAATTGATGGTCCAGAGGTCGGACTCCTTTGAGATACTCTCACGAAGGGAGGCATCCATTTTAGCCAGATTTTGGGACTTAGGAGGAACTTGTATGTTAATGTTCCTCCTTGTCCTGAAATAATCATCATCTCTCAGAAGGTGCCTGCTTTCCGTGGTTGGTTTTCAATGTCGCTTTTCCATCTTCATCCGTAGATTTTTCATGTAGCAGTTGAGAAAGCCGCCGCTCACATATCCAGTATTTGAGAGCTATGCACGTTAATTTTGCAATTACTGATGCAAAAGGTGCGTGTGTCTGGCACCACAGAGTGTGCATAATCGCCAGAAAGCCTCCTCTAACAGTGATAATGTTGGCATCGCAGCAGTCTACAATTCATCCTTGAGTTGATTCGTGGACTCAATGTGGGCGCTTCGCCAGTTCATCGTCTAAATTATTTTCAGCATGCCGAACTCTAGGGCGATCGGCACTGTATGCCGACGCATTATCGGATGCATTTGCAACTTTCTGGTGGTTTTGTGGTGCCATGGCTTTTCCCACGAGCTGCTAGAGAAAGGGCTTGGCCGGCCTTGTAGAGCCCTGCATGCAAAGATAAGGCTGGTTATTTACGTAACCATTTACGACACTACGCCCAGGTGACATTCAGAATTCTGCACGGTAGTTATGCCCCCGCTTAGAGATTATTCCTTCCTGAAATTCTAGGGACCATTGTCTGCGACTGCCTATTAATTGATGTAACCATATTCAGCAGAAACCCTCTATCCGCAACCAGAGGATGCTTAATCAAGAAACATATTTTTGTAAACCAGCAAAATTACTTTTTTGAAATAATTGAAACATTATTATGGATTAAGCAAAATATTTGCTTGGGTTAACTAAAAACTGCAACTGCTCTGTAAAATATTTGTATTTTTTAATGAAAAGTAAACAACTTTTTAATTTTCTTTAACTTTCTTGACCAACAAATTTTTGTTCTTTTACATTCATCTCTTTGGTTTGCAATTCAACTTTTTATGACAATTTCTTTTTCTTCGGTGTTAAAAATAATTTTTATTAATTTAAATTGAGTTATTCCACTTAAGGAATAGATATAAAATATCGAAATGCATCTGTTCGTACAAAAATATAACTTTATTACCTAAAATTGTCTTTTTCAAAAGACAAATAATTTTCGTAGTTAAAAGTTATAATTTCTTTTCAAATTAATATTTTTGGGTAAAAAAGTGGACTATTTTTGCATGTGATTCTTCTTTATGGCTTTAAAGTTCAACTATTTGGTCGACGCTTCATATTTTTCGTTGTAAATTCATATTTTTGGTAGAAAATCTCTTGTTTTGATAATTCGCCTTTTTGAATTAAAAATACAACTGTTTGGTTTTTTATAAATTTAAATGAGTTAAAAATAATATTAATATCAATTGCCGAGTAAAGTCTATACACGCAGAGAGTAATTCTGCTAAGGTTACAGGATTTTCAGTTAAAATAGGGCGAAGCATAGATTTTCTGTGATGGTTACCGAATTTTGTGTAGAGTTTACACAATTTTCAGCTATTTTATAAATTCACGGATATTGGCTGCAACATGTGCAGACTTTTTAATGAGTTTTTACAATTTGAAAGTTTCAATTTGATCCGTAAATTTAGAAAATAACTGAAAATTCAGTCAATTCTGCCGAAAATGCGGTAATTTTTACAGAAAATCTATGCTGTTCCTATTTTAACTGAATATTCGTAACATTGACAGAATTTTTTTTGCGTGATGCATTCGTATTGAATTTAGTCACTAATTGATATTAATAACATTTTTAATTGTTTGTAAAGTCCTCTTCTAATTGAAATTAACTATTGTTTATTTTTTAAAGCCCGACAAGATTATCATGAAAAAATTTTGAATTTTATCCAGCAGTTGAAAATTCAAAATTTTGATCATACAAAAAATAACGAAAACTGAAAAATTCCATTTTACGGCCAATTTATGTAAGGTACGAAAAAAATATATTTATTAAAATTGCACGCCCTTATAAAATCTACAAATTTACAATTAACCACTTTTCGATAGGATGCATAGTTTTTTTTTAGTCGTCAAAAACAACATTAAAAATAAAAAAATTTAAGTTTTGGATTAACGGCACAAGCTATAAAAAAAATAAATAGACAAACGTTGGTTTTGCAAAAAATAGCGAAAACTCATTCAAATTTGTCATGAATAATTCGTGATAGGATGCGTAGTTTTTGTTTTGATCGTAAAAAACACAAGGTACGTACTAAAATTAACAGACTAAAGTTGTCCGCCCCAAAAAGATCTATAAATGTGTTATTAATAATTTTTAGATGGGTGGAGAAACGACAAGTTTGTTATAAACTACAATAACATTTTATTTCTCAACATTTTTTGGCTAAATTATATCTAAATTGAATATAAATGAATTAGATTTGTGGCGAAACGGCACAAGTTGCAGTAAAATGTTTAATAATAATTTTTATTTTAATAGAATGCCCATTTTTTTAATGATAAAAATAAGACAGTAAAAATACTTTTATATAAATGCTTATGCATATTATAAATGGTAATGATATTCATTTTTTGAAATAATATATATTTTCAAGATGGCTAAGAACAAAATTTAATGCAAAATGAGAAACAAAAATAAAATTAACCATTAAAAAGGAGATTTGTACTGATATAGTTAAACATATGTTGATATAGTTGAACAAAATGTAGAAAAATTCGCATTTTCGACGAAATCGAGTGCGAAGAACGAGATACGTGATGAGAATGTGTTCGTTGAAGCCTAAGGATCTTTAACAAAAAAGAATTAACAATAACTAAATGACAGTTGTATGTATTTATGTATGCATACTTAATCTATCCCTTTTACGGGTTTGATGGCCTTCGTTCTCTTTACATATGTATATTCACATCCCGTCCGTACTCTAACTTATCTGCCGCTTATATTCTAATTTTATGCCTTATTTGACACTAAGATTATACAACTATAACATGAAAAATAATACCTTTTTTAGGCTTACCCGTTTGGCTCTGCCCTACCACCTTGCTTTCCCTAACTTTTTCCAATTTCTTCATACACATCACTCCCTGTCCATTGCCATCCAAAATCCTCCTCACTCACTCATCCACAATCATCTGTCCATCTTTCTCTCCTGTACATCTCTCTAATACATGTGCCCATGACTCCATTTCGTATCCACATAACGTAGATTCTCCTCTTCATCCATCCAATATCTGCATGCTCTCACTCCTTCTCCTATTCTAAACTGTACCACCCCACTCCATTTTTCTTCCTTTTTTATTTATTTTTATATATTCTGGTTCCGTCAATCCTTTGATTATCATATACCATCTATTGTACCTCGAATATATAAGCTTTCTCCATGCCCCTTTTCCTTGTTTTAATAATACTTCTAAATCTATGTCCTGCCGCTTCATAACCTCTTTTCGTATATTAAAAACCCTTCTCATATTTCTTCCTAAATTGCCTCGCACCTCATTGTTCCGAATTTCGCCCAAACATGCTTGTGTTATACTGATTCCTTCTTCCCTTTTAGGCTTCTTTTACAACCTCCAAGCTCTCTTCCTTTGTCTAGTAACCATTTTTCCTTCCCTAATTCTTCCCTCAACATGTATCCTGGGCAACTCCAGCTAACCCTCATTATCCATCTCAAAACTCGCTCCTGCATGCTCTCTACTTTCCTATGTTCCTTCCATAGCCAGATCTCTACTCCATAACACAACTCCACCCAGGCCAACACGTCAAACAACCAGACCCTCATTTTCCAATCGTCCTTGAACCTTCTCTTTTCTATACCCAATACTTGGCCCACCACTTTACTCGCACATTTAATTCTTTTCCCCACCTGCAGATCGTTTCACCCTTCTGCCTTAAACCAAAAACCTAGGTAACAGAACTTTTCCACAATTTCAACTTTTTGTCCGTTTATCTTCGAAACGTAATTTATTTTGCTCTTTCTATTTCTAAAGCACATCACCTTTGTCTTATATACGTTCACCGTCAAAGCATTTGTTCCCACATACGCTACGAAGATTCTTATCATTAGGTTCATCTCCTTCTCTTCATCTGCTAATAGAACTACATCTTCCACGTATGATAGAGAGTATATTTAACTATTACCCAAAACCGTTCCTCCTTTCCCTTTTTCCTTTAGATTCTCCTCTAAGTCAGCCAGCAGCATATTGAATAAAAACGGACTTAATGGGCGCCCTTGCCTTAGACCTCTTACTGCTCAGAAAACCAGCCATTTTTTCTTTCCTGTCTTGATCCTAATACTGGTTTCAGAAAAAATTTATTTTTCTCTATTCTTTCACTCTATTCTATTCTCTATTCCTCCTTTTTTCCATTTTCTAACACACTATTTCATTCTCTCTTTGCCCTCCCAGCATTCCTTGTCCCATCAGCCTCTCTTTTCCTCTACTCGTTCTTCTTTAGTACCCAGGTCATCCTTTAGCTTCTCAATGGACCCCTTTAACCTTTAAATTAACGAGTCTACTCCCTCCTCTTTTTCATAACTAACCTTGTCTTTCTATATCGTTTGCTTAAGCTCTCTTTCCTATAAATGTTATCTGTCCTTCCTCATATCCTTTTGTATTGTCATTACATATAAACTATCCTGTTTTTCCTTTCACGTCTAGTTACTTCCTCCCCTCCTGGTACGTCTCTCTATGTTTGAATTTCCTCATATATGCCTCCTCTTCTTCATCGTAAATCCCTCCTTTCTGTTTGCCAGTCCAAGCATTTAAGTCCCCTCCTATTAAAACCAGTTCTTCTTTCTTTTCCTTCATCCACTTCCTTATAAGCCTCCAGCCTTCCTCATCCCATCTTCTTCTACGTGATCTTTCTTGCTTCTTGTATTGTCCTCACATAATCTTTCGGCAACATCCTTTTTATTCCCTTTCAGTCCTTTTCTAACTCCCCCTCTTCTTTCCTCCTCAATTTTCCCCCTTTGTAATTTGGGAACCTTTCTGTTTTCTCTCTAGAGTTTTTTTCGTCTCCTTCCCTCTACCTTTCTCAACACTTTTTCCTTATTTCCTTATTTATTCTAATTCTTCGTCCCAGCACCATTCCTCCCCATTTATCCATAACCCGGCAATCCCTATCCACACCATGCGCCCTTTTTTCTTCTCTATCTAAGCACTCTGCTCTATTTTCCATCTTCGTTTCCTCTCCATCCATGTCAGAACTTCTTCGATTCTTTTCCTTCTTCCTCTCAATATTTTTTTTTCTCTATAATTTTTTTTCTCCTCCTGATTCCCCACTTTTACTAAAAAATCCTTCTTTCCTTTCTTCATCCCTTCTATTCAGTTAACTCCTTTTTAACACAAATGTAGGATACATAGAAAGATCGAGCGCGTAGCGAGAGGTAAATGCATCTTTGAGCGCGCAGCGCGAGAACTGACAGTCGCGCGACCTAGGCGCGCTTATGCTTGCGACCAAAACAAGCCGCGTGCGTAACGTGCAATAAGAATGTGCAATATCTAAATGACGTGGATATTGAAAAATAAGTTAATAAAATTTAAAAGAAATGCCCTCTTTTCGAAAATCAATTTTTTCGACCACCTTTTTTATTTAAATAATAAAATCAACCCAAAGAGGCTGACAATGGTACGTAAGTAATTAAAAACAATAAAAACCTCTGTTTTATTATTTTTTGTTATTTAACCAACAGTATACGAACAGAAAAATATACGAGCATATTGGATTTCTATCGCAACTTTACATGACAAGAGTTGAAATTTGAGCTGTGAACGAGGAAAATAGGGCTAAAAGGAAAGCTTCTAGCAAATGGGCCTGGAAACCAATTTTATTTTTTAAACTTTTCTTTAAATATAACAAAGAATATGAGTAAAAATCTAATTTCTAAATTTGTTCCTATTATATGAAAACCCTCTCCAATTAGAAAAATTGCAAAGAATAAATAATTATCCCACAGTTTTTGAACATTTGTGGCCACCATTTACCACAACAGTTTTCCAAGTTTCCAATGAGATTGATAGATCGAAAAAGTGGTCAAGTATTGTATTTTCTATTAGTAAAAATTACTACAGTGAAATTAATCATTAATACTTCAAACATTCAAATTTATCAGTGAATGTTCTCAAACCGTACAGTAATTTCCTTTTAATACCTAAATTTAATAAAAACTGGTTTTAACTGGTTTAAAATTTAAAGTAACCAAGCGCTTAAGTTCAGACCTGAAAAATTTGGTTATTCAATCTCATTTCGTGTAAAGTTATTCTTTTTACTTTAGCCGCTTTGTTTTTGAAAAACAAAAGAAAATTTATGATCTCTGTTTCAAACTGGAAGAAAGACAATTATTTACTCAAGTATTGAAGTTTATTTTATTTAATGAAAGAACGCAATTTATTAATATTTTTTATTTAGAAGAAAGAATATGAATGCCATATTGCGAAATTGGCAAATAATCTACGTGTTGTTTATTAAATTAAACATTTACAAGCTACTGCTCCAAACGCGAAAAATAAAAATTATTTACAGCACACTTAATCTATTCACTTTACTTAAAATAATCAAAGAACGCGATTGTGTAACATTTTTATTACGTGAAACAATATGAAGGCTAAATTGTGAATCTTGTCAATAAGATACTACGGTGGGGTTGCGCGACAAAAAGTCGACTTTTATGTTTCGATTGACCAAAAAATATTAATTAGAAAAAATGTAAAAACATAAAAAATATCGTTTACTTTATTAAAGTTTTGTCTTCATTTATGAAACTACTGTAAATATTGTAACTTAATTCGACAACTGAATTGGAATGAATGTTTTTTTCAATTTGACCTTGAACAATGTTCTTAATGCCCCTGCGGCTTTAGCGATTACTTTCTCATTGGAAAACTTGTGTTTCGCTACCAAAAACTAGGTTATACTGCGATGGGTGGTTTATTACCCACGTGTTCAATGGCGATAATTTCCTGTTAAGAGATATATACGTATATCACCACGTGGATGTCGATATACGTATATATGTCGTAAGGAGAGTACGATTAAGTGGTTGCCAGCAACACCATTAAATACATGAAGAAATATAACTCATAATTAATTTTACAATTAGCCCGGCAAGAGTTCAAAAGATGGCATTTACCATTTTATATGCCTGAAAATCTGGAAGCTCGGAGAGCAAGAAATACAAGGGGTGGTTCTTAAAATCACAAAGGCCAAGTTCCATCTGATTTTAACAGAAATAGGCATTTATTCAAACTACAGTGCAAGCTATGAATTTAACATCTATACAACTTCTTCCCTCTTCTACAGTGCGTAAGAAAAAAAACTAGATAAAGTAAAACGGAAGAACGAGAAAACTTTCGAGAAACCCCACTGCGATCACGTGGTTGATGGCTTGAAAACCCGTACATAATGCCATTTCGGAAACCCGAGGGCACATGACGAAACTTTAATTGCTCTTGATCACTAAACGAAATTTAAAGTGGCCAAGAGAGGCAATGGTTCAAAGATCGGAATCCGTCATTACGTCGCTCGCCGGTTATTACAAGGGGTTTACCTTATACATCCCGTAGAAGACTTCCCACACAGATCTTCGAATAAAACCCCAGAGAAACATTCCAGACGAATAGGCACACGGAAATTTTCGCCTATGTTATACGAGAGAGTAAAATGTGGCACGTGCCTCCATGCGAGGACCAAGAGCGAAAGTAACAGAATTTTTGAACGCGCCAAGACCGTCGACTTCATGGGTGCTCGGGTCTGGGCGCGTTCGCACGGCGCAAGTCAACGCGCAACTAACGGAGAAAAACATGAACTGAAATATAATCCTTGAATACATTGCCCGTGACCATTTTTAGGAATTTATCGTTATTCTAACAGACATCAGGACCACAATAATTAATGTTAAATCCTAACTTACATCACGAGTTTCACGAGTCCTGGTAATTTTTCCGAGGTTCAACTTCGACCGGGAAAGTTCAAATAGTATTGAAGTTAAACAACGGATTATACTTGACTAGTCACTTGAAAAAGGTTCCTATATAATTAAATTAAAACAAAAAGAAAACGAAAATACGAGTCTGACGCATATGGCATTACGCTAACGTGACAATTAATGAACTCACCCTGACCAAAGCACGCATGCGCATACGTGTCAACGTACATTCCGAAGTCTCGGAACTTAGTTTCATAAAGTCTTTTATTGATTCCAAGAATATTTAATGCCCAATGAAAGACTTTATGTAGACAAGACCATGATTAACCTAGGTTCACAATATACGTATGCTACCGAGTTTTACCGTTTGCAATACCTTATTATTCGGTACTCGCTCATTGGAGTGTCGAATCTCGAAATTCTGGTTTAGTGTATAGTTCATCCAATGCCCATTGATGCTAACTTTTGCCAAGCTTCCGATCGTTTGATGCATACTTCCCCCAGTGACGTAAATTATCCAGGCAATATGGCGTTGCTCCGGTTTTAAGTGGCATAGACCAGGCCGAGTTCATAAGATCGGAATAGCATAATCAGTCATGACTCTGTGGAGTTGAGTCTTATTAAAATGACATAAGATAAATGCGAGCCCTTGACCGAATGAGGAATCCATGGTTCAGTTCTTTGAGGCCCGCCATCTCTTGTTGGGTTCGGGAACCAAAAGCAAAGGATGTAAAGATAGGGATAGTAGTAGATTTCGGCCTGCCGTCAAGTATCCGAATCGGAAACTAAAGGCGTAGGGTGTCAGGTTAATGGTTGTTGTAGGTCCTTTACCCTGGGCATCGATAAATTATGCAAGACTTTGAAGTTACGACTCATCCGTTGCCTCCGTTGTGTTGTTGTTATTCTCCGAGATTTCACAAGTGGAAGTTAGTAGAACATGAAATCAAGCGCATACAAAAACATAAATAAAAAAATAATACAACTTTTTATCGAAGCTCTTGGCCGGGATGACTTTCGTTCCTGGTCGTTCTGGTTCTGGTCGGTTGGCCGTTTAATTAGTTATAAAAGCCCGAAGTAACAGGTAAGTTAAAATTTTATCCTGTCACAATACATTAGACTGTGTCAGAAAAAAAATTCTCCCAAAATTTCAGCTCGATATCTCAAAAATTGAGCTGGCGCATGGGGGCCCCTCTTTCGCATTAAAAATCCATTGGAAAAATGTTGATTTTCTTATTTTTAAAATAATTATAAATCAAATTTTTGTTTTGAATGTTTGTTTAGATATTCTTACAGAAAATTAAATTTTCTAAAAAAAGTTGCTCTAATTATTTTTCCGTAAATTCAATGGAAAAAAAGTTACAGTGCGTAGAAGAAGAGGAAAAAAATAAAAATGCAAATTACAGAAAGATATATTTTTTTATTCATTTATAGGTCAACTTATTTTTTTATATTTCATTTATCACTTTCTCAACGTATACATTCACTTTGTTTTTTATTTATTTCTTACTTTTGATATATAAAATGTATATAATTTTGTTTATTCCTAGACAAAAATAATTTCCGATACTTCTGCACAATTTTCCACAAATATTGTTTTTGATCTTCATTTTTAGTTCCAAATTGATTAAATTCTTTAACTAGAGATACCTCTCTCTCCGCAACATCGTTAACTACTTTGAAATTTTCTAATGCAGTTAACAAGTTATATAACATTGGTTATTTAGCCATTCTGTTGGGTTCGAATTGAGAAAATCACTCGATAACTCAAATTGTTCGAATAGAGTAATAGACTTTTTCGTAACAAAGTCACTTACATCTTTTGTGCACAGTAAATCCGAATTTTGATCATTAACTTTGATTCGTTTTTTATCACTTACACTTTCTTTTGTTTTTAATAATTAAACCATTTTTAATTTAATTTTAAGTGATACAACTTTAAAATGGAAGCAATATTTTGAATTTTTGAATCAACCAATGAGAAAACAAATTTTACAAGTTTAATCAAAAATTTCTAATTTCTGTTACAATATTTTTATAGTTTTAGCTAGGTATCACTACTCACTATATAAGAAAAAAATTTTATCGACTGTGATATTAAAATATTGATATTTGTCTATGTATCGCATACAATTAAATGATTATTGGAATCAATCTAGACATAGGAAAATTAAATATTTCTACAAAATAAAATATTCTGCAGGCATAAAATAGTGTTCAGAAATCGAAGAATATCATTATTATTTTAAAAATAGGAAAAAAACTTTTTTTCTTAAAAAAAAAATTAACTGCTCTCAATATTCGATTGTTTAATATTTTTCCTCTTCTTCTATGCACTGTAACTTCTTTCACATTAAGTTAACGACAAAATTTAAAGAAAAACTTTTTGTAGAGAATTTATTTTGCTATAAGAATAGCTAAACAAATATTAAAAAAAAATTTACTTATAATTATTTTAAAATTAAAAAAATAAAATTTTTTTCTAATTTATAATAAATCGGAAAGGGGACCCCCCATGCGTCAGCTTAATTTTTGAGATATCGAGCTGAATTTTGGGAGAATTTTTTTTTGTGTCAAAGAAACTTTTAAGGCACATTTTTTTAAAAAACAGAAAAGTTTTTTTCTGACATAGTCTATTATACATACATCAGACTATTCTGCTCAAAAAACAACTTATTTCAAAGTTACTGTTTCAAAATGGAAACTTAAAATAAAGTTAAGGGTTAAGAAAGGGTATATTGTGCTACGAGTAGTGAAAAACAGTATGTTTTTTCCACTGGTAAGGAAAAGATTCCTAACAAGTGGGAAAAGTGGAAAAATGATGCTCTGTCGTCAATGTGTGATTGAAGATTGCGTCACGTGGCGCCATCTACAGCTGACAAGGAAGGTACTCGAGGTGTCCCTCGCTGATTTGATTCTCCCTGATATATGTTGTAGTACTTGAAAAAAATAAGTGAACCGTATTTTTTTATCTGTAGAAAAACACTTTAATAGTGTAAAACAACCCTTCAAAAGTGTCGATTGTATAGTTTTGCGTATAAAAACCTAATTGAATTCGACAAACATACTGGTAATGTTTCCTCGTGATTTAAGATGCATAACGTAATTTTATAAAAAAATTTATAATAATAAAGGGAGTAAACCACTCCTACAAATATATAAATTTGGGTTTAAAATGTTTAAATTCATAGGAAGAAATAAAAAAGATATATGTGTTGCACGTGATTCAAAAATAAGGTTGATGTGTTACGCAAAAAAAATAATGGGTTGGCCATCCCTAACACCTTCTATCTCATGCCTGTGGTAATATATACTTTCCATGCACAAAAAATTGGGAAATTAGTTTTCGAACAAAGGAAGTGAAATACAGTCCATTTAACATTAATAAGAAAATTAGGCGAGGATAAACCACACCTTCATATTTTTAAAAGTGCCTAAAATTGCTAAATTCCGAGAAGAAAATAAAAAAATAGATATATTTTGCACTTCAGACAAAATAGAGTTGAGTTTCGGAAAAAAACGTTTTAATTAATGAGTGTAGCTATCCCTAAACTCTTTTTATTTTGTGCCATGATAGTATTCACTTTCTATACAGGTAGACAATTGGAAAGATTGTTTTAGAACGAAGAAAGTAAAATAAAGTCAATCCAATATCAATAAAAAAATTACGCGCAGGTAAAGCACCCCTTAATTATGTACAGAATTTCAAAATGAGTCTAAAATCGAGCAAAAAAGGTAAAGAAAATAAGTGCTGTACACAAGAAAGAGGATGAAGGTACTTATATATTTTTAAGAAAAAAAGTGCAATAAAGACGATAACTACCATTGAACTCTGTTTACGCTCACAACTCATAAAAATAATTAAAAAGCATACATAGCTCAAGCTTTGAGCCTATTGTGCCACACCCTTAGCTATCGCTGTCAGTAGTTGCCTCCAGACATCTTTCTGAAGCCCAGTATGTCGATCACCGACTGGATTGTACCTTCCTTAGGTTCCATGAAATAGGACCCAAGGGTCCTATTTCATGGCATCTCCTGCACTCTGTCGAGAGGTATGCACCCCATTTGGTGCATATGATAGTTTAAGTGGTTATGCCCAGTGAGCATCTGAACTACTGTCATCACGCCTTTCTTTGGCAATCCCAGGCTTACCCTGGCTCTCTCCATTCTATACGAATAGCCCAGGATGGAGTACTGGTTCCAGTCCTATCAATTCACTTGCCGCTCCGCATCTTAACAGCTGGTCCGCTTTTACATTGCCATTGATCCCTGCGTGACCAGGGATCCAAATTGGAGCCACTTTGTTTTTTTCTGAAAGTTGGTTCAATTCCTGTTTGCATTCCCAAACTAGTTCTGATGTTATCTCTGGTTCTCCTACTACAGCGTTCTCCTCTAGTAGTGTTTCAGCACAACGAAGGTCGGCATGGACATCCACCTGAAGGACAGTAGGATGTCTCCCAAGTGAGACCACCACTTCCCTCCTCTTCGCACTGTCATAGATTCTTGCTCCTGACCCTCCCTCTCCCCTGAAGCCATCCGCATACCAGATTTCCCCTTGAAGGAGTAAGTTACCATTTCTATTTCCATTCGGGAGCCTAGTGTGTGTAGCCCCCACCCCCCAGTCCATCTGTTTACTCTCACGAGGCGACCTATCGCGTGAGAGCATTAGGCCCATCTCCGCTGTGGGTGTAGTCTTTATTGCTCCCATAAAACCTGGTCTTTTCCGGATTTGCCGAGAGGCCTAAGCTATCGCACCAGAGCTCCACGATGCGCAGCACCGACCTTGTATGGCCCATCAACGTTTCCGGATGAGCCCCCTTCACTAGGATTACAAAGTCATCCGCATATCCCTGAGTATAATAGCCCTCTTTATTAAGTCTACGAAGGAGGCCATCCACTACCATGCACCACAGCAGGGGCAACAGGACACCCCCCTGTAGGCACCCACGTGGCGTTACTCCTTCAACTAGGCCTTCACCACATCTGTTTTCGAGTCTTTTTCGGCTCGACTTACTTACAAAACCGACTTACCAGTCGGTTTTGCACGCCACACCTCCAAGACTTTCGACAGAAGACTTCTAGAAAAGTATCACTGAAGGACCCCTCTATATGCAAATAAGTTCCCACAGCATACCCCTTTTGTTCAAACTGCTGCTCCAATTTCGCCAAAACGGCATGGGGTGCAGTTTCTAACGATCAGCCTGCATGAAAATCATGCTGCCCTCTGTGCAGCGGGGAGGCCAAAAGTACCTCATCCCTGATATATCTCATGATCAGCCTCTCCAACGTCTTTAGAATGAAAGACGTTAGGCTGATTGATCTAAAATCTTTTACAGCAGTGTAGTTCTCCTTTCCAGGTTTAAAAATAAAGGCTACTCTACCGTCCTTCCATGCCGATGGTACATGTTTTAGAGCGATGCTTGCCCTAAATAACTTAGTCAGTAGAGGGATGACAAATTCCAGGCCTTTTTCTAAAAGCGCTGGGTAGATGCCATCCGCTCCTGATGATTTAAAGGGGTAGAAGGTCCCTATAACCCATTCTACCTTTTTGCTTTCTACGACCTTTGATACAAAATTTCAATTGACGCTCACAGAATGCACTCCAGTCTTCCTGCTTATACTTGCTTATATTTTAATTGTATTCACACTGGGCCGTCTAATAGATGTCCCAGTCTGAAGGCAATTTGGTTCTATTTGCCCTGCTGGACAACACTCTTTTCTTTTTGCAGAGTTTCTCCAGGTGCGTATTCCATCATTCTGCTTCTCTTCTAGACTTAATTGTGTTTTAAGGCAATTGTTTTCATACGCTCTAGTCAGAGCTCTTTGCGGAAAATCCGGGGCGTGCTCTAACTCTTTAATGCTGCCATAGTTTGTGGAAAATTCCACTAGCCTTTCTTAGTGTTTCTCCTTATATGAGTCCTAAAGTGTATTTCTAGGGCCCCTCCTTAATTGTACCACACACTGACAAGCCTCTAATCCTTTCCCTGTATAAGCTGGGTTCATAGATTAGAGCCAGCCATGTCTGCATCACTGACATGCGTCTGGCTGGAATTCTAGAGCGTTCTTTGAATTTTGAACAAGAATGCGACATTCATCAAAAAACTGTTTAGAATATGATGATTTCTTACACCACAAACATAGAATCACAGCAATATTTTGTACAGCCTAATATGTCACAATGTGCTTTACAAGAATCACCGAACCTGAAGTCCACCGAATTTTCTAATTTACGTACTTTTTCTGCAATATATACGCTTTTGTACCATGCATATTTAAAAAGATTAGTAAACCTTGGCGAGGTTAACTGATTATGCATGAAGACTTAAGCTTAACAATATTATTCCTGATAACGGAAGTGGTAACGGAATCAAAAAAGTGACGCACATAATGTTTCCAAACTCTGAACCCAAAAAGATACTTCTAAAGTTTGAATATTTCCCCTTGTTCCTGTTGGAATAATATTAAAATCTACATTTAAAATCAACTTGTTTTTTCACAATGAAAAAAGCTATCACAAAATGTATAATAGTAGAACAGCTGACAACGAATAATGAGTCCTGTCTGTAAAAATATTAAATAAAGATGATAATATATAATTTGATACAATTTTTAATTTTTCAATTATTCCAACGGAAATGAGATGAAAGATTCAATATTTACGGGTAGCCCATTATTTAAAAAGAAATTTGGCGAAGTATGTCAACTTTATTTTTGTCTCAAGTGCAAAATATATATTTTTTTAAAGATTTTTTTATTTTTAATTTAGCTATTTTCCGCGTATTTGAAAATATGTAAAGATGTATTATCACCACGTATTTTTTACAATCTCATCCTAATAAAAAGGTTTTGGTTTTATGCAAAATTTCACTTTGTCGGTTTTCGTCAAATCTTCGCGTTTTGAGACCTCCTGAGTCAGAAAAAATTATTATGACGAAGGTGTCTGTCTATCTGTCTGTAGTTTGTAGTCTGTAGTCTGTGGTCAGTAAACTGTAAGCACGATAACTTTCAAAAGATTGATCAGATTGAATTCTACTTTAGCACACTCTTTCAGGGCCTAAAAAGAAAGAAAAAGTGTGTAAACTAGCTATTTTGGATAAAAATTCAAAAAGTAAGCACATTTTTAAAATATTAGGGACTATTTTTTAATAGATCTAAAAATTCTATGTATCATGAGAAATTTTTAAATTTGGTCCAAAAGTTGAAAATTCAAATTTTGGTCATAAAAAAAATAACGAAAACTCAAAAATAGGTTGAATAGTTTTTGTTTTTAGTCGTAGAAAACAACACTAAAAAAAAATAAAATTTTGGACAAACGGCATAAGCTATGAAAAAAATAAATAGAAAAACAAAATAAAAACTTCCAAAAAATAGCGAAAACTAATTTAAATTTGTCATGACACAAGATACGAACTAAAATTAACAGACTAAAGTTGTTCACCCTCAAAAAAATCTACACATACTTTTATTAATCCTGTTTAGATAGGGCAATTAGATTTTCTATAAATCGTAAAAAATAAGATTGAAAATTTTAAAAAAATTTGCCGAAAAAAGACATGAGACGAACAAAATTAAGAGATAAAAGTTCTTTAACCAAAAAATATCTAGTTAGTTATAAACTACAACAACATTTGATTTACCAAAATTTTTTGACTTAATTACATCTACATTGAATCTTAAGAAATTAGATTTATGGAAAAATGGCAGAAGTTTCATTAAAATGTTTAATAATAATTTTTATTTGATTAGAATGCCAATTTGTTTAATGATAAAAATAAGACAGTGAGAATACTTTTGTTTCAATACTTAAGCATATCATGAATTAATTATATAAGTTTATGAATTGATATACATGTTTTAGGATGGCTAAGAATAATATTTAATGCAAATAGAGAAATAAATATTAAATTAACCATTAAAAAAGAAATTTGTACTGATATAGTTGAACATATACGGATAGAGTTAAACATAATCTAGAAAAGTTCGCATTTTTGACGGAATTGAGTGCGAAGCACGAGAAACGTGATAAGAATGTGTTCGTTAGAGCCGAAGGAGCTTTAACTAAAGAGAATTCACAATCACTAAATGACAGTTGTCGATGCTTGGAACTTCGCCTCAAAAGGCATGCGCATAAATGTGGGGTAGATAGGAAGGCCGAGCGCGTAGCGCGAGGTGAATACATCATCGAGCGCGAAGCGCGAGACAAATATATTATCGAGATCGCCGCGCGAAAACCAACAGTCGCACCCCCTAGGCGTGCTTAAGCTCATGACCGAAGCGAGCCGCGCGCGTAGCGTGCTATGAGAAAGTTCCTGCGTATCGGGTAGCATTTTTTATTTATGTTTTGGATGCATTCTAATTTTCTTTCTTCGTTCTAAAACTATTTTCATAATTTTCTTGATGTATGGAAACTATATATTATCATGGAAACAAAATAAAAAGTGTTCAGGGGTAGTGCAAAATATATTTTTTTCCAATTTTTGCCTATGAATTTAAACATTTTTAGTATATTTTAAATATATGTAGGGGTGCTTTAACCCCTTTAGTTTTTGATGTTGAGAAAATAACGTTATTCATCTTCTCGTACGAGGAAACTTTTCCAGTAGCTTTAATCGAATTTAATTTGGAGTTTATACTTAAAACTATACAATCGACACTTAAGACCCCTATCGTTGAGGGGCTGTTTCTCTCCCTTAAAGTGTTTTTCCGTAGTTAAAAACATACGTGTCGCTTAGTTCTTCGAGTATTTCAACAAATATCAGGGAAAATCAAATCGGCGAGGGACATCTGGAATATTTTAAAACAACATAAATATGAAAAACAAACGCTAATTAATTATATTAAACGAGCTCTAAAAACCTATTATCCATTACACGATTCAAAAAAAAAAAAAAAATACTTGAACATGCTAGACCGCTGGATGCTGATATATTTGATGTAATTATCGACAACTTCAGAGAGTGATAACATTTAGATTTTCTGATAGTTTTTCCGTAAGCTGATTTCAGATTTCTATTTTTGTTGAAAGTCTTGTTAAAGGTCGATAAGTAGGATTTTACTGAATCATAGTTCGTGATAATTTTCGCGAATCTTAAAAAAGCGAGAAATCAATGTTCTTTCATATTAATCGTGGATCGAGTTTAAACTTTCAGCCTGGTCAGTTCTGATGAGATACTTGACTTTTTAACTAAGAAAGAATAATTTACCTCACAAAATGTATTAGTTATTATTTTGGACCATAAAGATTTTAATTTTTAATTATAAACAGTTGAGTTTTACATCCAAGAAGTTATATTTTCAACAAAGTTACATTATTAATCAAAGAGAAGAATGATAAACTAAAAATAGAAGAATCAATTTGCAACCATACAGTTAATATTTCAACCAAATAGTTGATTTATAATTTAAAAAGACGAATTTTGAATAGAGCAGGTGAATTTTTAATCAAAAGGTATCATTTCATATCAGAATTGTTTTATTTTTATCTGATTAATTAAAATTTCTACTTAATAATAAAAGTTTTAACCAAAAAATATTAATTGTGGGGTATCCGTATAGATCTATATATATAAAAAAAAACTTTAGCGAAAATTGGTTTATTGCATACAAAATCCCTGAAAAATAAAATTCATATTGTATGAATATAAATTTCATTAAGTACAATTATTTCATACAATTATATACAATTTTTTACAATACAATTATTTTACAAAACTGTTTAATTAAATTTCAGTTAAATTTTGCATGTAGTAATAATGTTCTAACCATTTAGAATTTATATATCTAGAAATTATCAAGAATCTTACAATGATCTTTAATTTTGAAGCTTTTCAGAGAGATTTTGAAAAGCCATGAAATTTTCATCTCCAAATACTCGATCGAGTTTATGGGAATTGGCTTTCTTTTTTAGATCAAACTTTTTTATCTGTATTTAGAAACTTAATATCATTTAGGCATGTTTTAAATTATATTTTAAATTAAAAATTAAAATTTTTTATTACAATCCGCAACTGAGCATTCTTCAATTTTACTTTACTGTCATTTTGAGATTGTCGAATTTCACATATTTTTCCTTGACCTTGTCTAACTTTTTTTAATCAAAGCTTTTACTCTTAATTCACCTACACTTTAGCTCGGAATTTGAATTTTGTTTTATCTCTCAATAGTGATTTCCAATTTACTAAATACTTTTAGGCTCTTTTAAAATTTTTATATTTTTGTGTTATCTTTCAACCTTTCAACTTTCAACCTTAAACTGAAATAGTTAAAACTTTAGCTTACAAATTTATTTTAAAAAATTAATACTCAACCCTGGAAATTATTTTTTTCTTCTTAAAAAGTTTCTGCAGTTTTACCAGGCACTTCACTTTGATTCACACTTGAGAATTTGATCACTTTAATGCGCTACTCTGGATAAATAAGTCATTGGAAAACTGTATAAAAACGTTGCATATTATTTCCATCCAATTTCATCAGATCAGATTGATCAACTTTTTTTTCGCGGAAAAATAAGTCATAGCAGTTCATAAAAATGCATTATAATTCATTTCCAAGTTATTGCTTTAGTACTTTAAACTAAAGTAATTAATTTCAAAGGCGTGGTGCCCAATATCAAAATTTAAAATTTTTATGTTTTGGTTTCACAATCTTAATTTGCAAAATAGTTTAGTTAAAAACAAACTTTGGAACTGTTTATATTTTAACGGTACAAGTAATAATTAATTATTTATTTCTAAAGATTATAATTAAAAATCATATATTTTTTTACGTCTTTGCAACAATAAAGAAATCAATTTTGAGCGATAAAAATAAAATATCTATCATCTCTCGGAATATCTTGAAATCGTATAGGTCCTATAAAATCTTTCTGAATCTTTTGAAATTGAAGGAAACTCTTCTAAGCCGCATGAATTTTTTTGGATTTAGTTAAAATCTTTTTAATATCCTTTAAATATTTTTAATCTCTTGAACATTCTTTGAACCATTGGAAACATCCTAAAATATTTCAAATCTTTTGAAATATTGTAAAATACCTCGCAATTTTTTTAAGAACTTCAAAATTCCCAGGAATCCTTTGAAGTATACCCTGAAATGTTTAAAATCCTTTTATATCTATTGAAATCCCTTTATGTTTTCAAATCTTCAAAATCTTTAAATCTTTCGAAATTCAAGGAAATTCTTTCAAATCTCATATCTCATATCATAGCTCTGAAACACCCTTCAAATAACGGTAATGCTTCAAAATTCTATACATTTTCATGAAAGCTCTAGAAAGTCTATGCATTTCTTAAAATTCCAGCAATTCATTTTAAGTCCCTGGAAATCTTTTAAATCTTTTTATCTATTTCAAAACATTTTCTAAAACGGCTACTAGTACCGGTCTGCAAGAATTTTATCGGGTCGGTTAATTAGAGAATCCAAGTCTGCTTCTGAATGCTAATTTTGACTAATAATGTCCATTTTTTAACCTCAAGATACTCAAGGGAAAAAACCTAAGTTTCTGTCATGAAACTGAATAGAATTTAATACGGTTTTCTTTCTTCAGTGAGCCAATTAAGACAAACCAAAAAACGCTTATTGTCGTTAAAAACATCATTTTTATTTGCAACGAATCGTTTCTCAATGCGGGCCTTCTTCAGTAAAGTTTTCCGCTCTTTAATAAATAGTGTTTTTTATAATAAACTGAAAATTAATTAAATCACTTAGTAAGATGGTGAAACGACATACTTCAGATCAATGGAATACGGTGTTAAATCAATCCTTTATTCCTTATCAATCAACATTTCGAAAACGATACGTTTTCCTTATCAGGATACAATAGTCAGCACGCACAAAAGCTCTTATAAAAAAACATGTGGAGCATGTGTGAACAAATGCTTCTTCCTTTCTCAGTTTGTTCCATTAGAAAAATTGTAAAAATAAAATATATAATGGGAAACAGAATGCAGAATAAAAAATTATATATGCTTGACATTAAAAGTAAGGTTAAGAATTTAAAAATAAGGGTTCATATTTATCTTAAAGTTGTCCATATTTAAAAAAAAAATAAATTTAGATAAAAATAAATGAAATAATTATAAAATATAGAAGAAAATAAAATAATAATATACAAATTATTTCTTATATTATTGGTAAATTATTGACTATGGAGTAAATAATTCTAATATTTAATCTAA
>JAAAKG020140885.1:0-11994 GCA_010014905.2 Druon quercuslanigerum
TTCTATCGTTCAGTTGTTGTGGTACCCATTTTCCATACGTTTGGACTTTTCCGATGGTTTTCAAACGTTAAAAAATTTCTCTTCGGGTCACATTTAGTGTTTATGCCAATTGTTGTTGCGATTGGGTTGGGTCTTCATCCAATAACTCCTGCAATTCCTCGTCTTCAAACGTTTTCTCTGCACCAGGATGTTCATTGTATGTTAAATCAAAATCTTCACTTTTAAATTGACAAAACCATGTCTCATATGTTCTAATCACTGGAGTATGTTCACTATAAGTTTCTACCAGCAATCGATGAGCTTCAACTGCTTTTTTATTTTGATGAAATAAGAAAAGCAACGAATGCCGCAAATGCAGATTACTTGTAAGGAAACTGGACATATGCACTGAGGTGAACAACTATGATGCTATTATTTTAGCAGAATGAAATTCTCTATTTTTGAAGGTTATTGTCCATAGAAAAATATCACATAGATGCCAAAATCATAGAAATGTATACATATCTCTAGCGACATCTATGAGTAAAACCGGAAAACTTCAACTAACACCCCTGATAGTATTAGCTCTAATCTTAAACGTCCCAAAAAAATTCAAAATGGAAATAGTGGAAGGTGAGGAAAAAGCGATCACCCCAAAAAAAGTTGGCCCCACATAAAAAAACTTACAAAAGAGAACCATATCTCCCGTATGTACTTAAAATAAGCTAACTTTGCAGGACAATGACTAGCAGTAGGTTTCTTAAAAAACAAGATTATACCCACAAAAGAACAAGAAAGAAAAATTGTTGTAAATGGCAGTGTGCTCACAGGCAGACCGCGGCAAGAGTTGATGGAATGCGTAGATGAGATCCTAATTCGAAGAGACATAAAGAGCCATACAAAGACTAGAGCTTGCATAAAAAATGCATGGACGTGAAGGAAGCTAGAGAGGAGATTGATTAGAAGCCTGACCTGGAGCAGTGTTGTGGAACAAACGTGTTATTTATATAAAGAACACGGGAGTTCTAGATCAATGATTTTTTTATAGGAAACATAAATTAATTAATTCAATTAATTATTCGTTAAAAATAACATAAAAATTAAAATAATTTTGTTTTGAAAATGACGCAAGGTACAAAAAAAATTAACAGACGAAAGTTGTTAACCTGAGAAAGATCTACAGATTTTTTATTATTTATTTTTTGGTAGGACGAGTCGATTATTAATTAATCCTAAAGAATAAGATAAATAAAAACTTATGTTATAATAATACATTAGAAATCTAACAATGAACCTTTTGGGAAAACGGCCTAAGTTACAATAACTTTTTATTGAATAAAATTCTTCAGCTAAATGGTAACTGTAAATTTTCTCAGGATCACCTTACGCTAGGATGCAATAATAAATTTTTTTTATAGAATGCGCACAAATTTAAATGATAAAAACGGAAAATGAAAATACGTATTATTTTATACCAATGCATATTATGTATTGTAATCAAAAATCAATTTCGTTAGTCAGCTATTTGGTTTAAAATTCAAAAATCGAGGGTATCTTCAAAATTTTAAGTAGAATTGTTTGGGAATCAAGAATTCTCTGTGTGGTTTTTCGGAGTATGCTAAAAGGCAACTTCTTTGGATAAAAAATCAAAGTAACAAACTTACAGAATTGATAAAATTAAATATTCACAATGAAATAATTATTTTAATTTTTGGAAAAATAATGCAAGATGCGAAAATTATGAGTTGACGAAAGTTGTACAGCATCTGAATAAGCAATCCGAAGCTGAGGTCCACAAATAAATGATGGGGAACCATAAGGGGCGAACCCCTAGTCAGAAAATTTTTCAGGAAAACCTACACTTTAGCAATATGAGATTTATTGGCCCCGGCATTTTCATTGGCATTTTCTTAATTTTCGTTAGAAAAAGCACGTACTGTATTGACCATGTCCAAACGAAAACTAAGCCTGGGACGTTCTCAGTCGTTAAATAATGTACTGTATTTTTTATCGTTGATATTTTTGCCTTCAATATACAGGAAAGATTGTTATTGTCTGATATTCAAATATTTTCAGACCCTAATTCAAAAAAAGAAGGACTCAAAAATAAGAAAAGTTTTCTCTTATATTAGGCAATGTCCCTTGTCAGCCTTCTGACTCAGAGTTGAATGCTGTTGTTGAGTAATTCAAAGTTATTTATTTGTCTTCAAACATCACGTCACAGAATCCACGAAAAAATTTGTGAGCAGCTATTTTTACAATAATTAGTTTTGTCTGATATAAAAGATTCTGAGTCTGTCAAATCTTTTATAAAAAATTGTAACTTGCTATCCTTTCAGCCATGCCTTGTCATAATCTCGTAAAAAAGAAAGTATCCAAATAAAAGCATAGTCATCATATATAAAAATGTCGCATGCGTGAAATAGCTTGGACATCAATTTTAATCACTTTTATTGCTTTAAACTTTTGATAAAACATCATATTTGGACGTAATTCACTGAACTGATTTGCCAATTTTTTTGTCGATGATAAAGCGGCAAATGGGACAGGAAAAAAAGAAGATCATAATTTGTTTGTGGCGCAAGAGGCTTCAAGAATTATAAACGATTTTTTTACTAATGAATGCGAATTGGAAAAAAAATCCGAACCAAATGAACATTTTTCTCTTTAGAAAGGTAGTTTTAAACACAAGATTTTTGGGAGATAGGTGATTTAACGTCTTTGAAACGTACTAAGATAACAACCCAATCATCGATTTATTAAGATTTTTATGAGAGAAATGATTCAATTTTCGTTGATTGCAATCAGAATATTTTACGTTAAATCTTCTTTAACTAGATTCAATAAAAAATAAATTTCAGCGCAAAATATAAGGTATTTATTTGAGTCATAAAATAAAATATTCATGAAATAAAATTTGATTTTATATTCTATTTCAAAATAAAACATTTAAACATCACTACATATTAAAAGTGCTTTATAGTATATCTTAGGATTGACTATACATCTTCGGGATTATAAATATGGAAAATTTAATGAAATAAATATAGCGCGGTTTTTTAAATTTATTTTAAAATTGCTATAACTCTGTTTATTTTCTATTAATTCGAAAAAGTCGTAAAGATAATAGATAAATAGCCGTGCATAGAATTTAAAATCTTTTAAAAAAAGTGGTATAAAACATTTTCAAAATGCTTTAACTGACAACGTCAGAAGAAAAAAATATTTTAAAAAACTGTATTTGTTCCTGTTTTTTAAAAATGATTTTTAAATTCTTAAGCTGATGTCCAAGAAATAAACCTAATAATTAGTGCCATTTGCTATTCGATTTGAAAATTTACTGCAAACTGAATACAACTTTTTTCGCCGGTTTCATCATGAGGTTGTTTTAAAAAAATGCGAAATGCTTAAATATAACTTACATGAGTAAAAGGGTAGTTTTTATCATTTTTTCAAACAATAAATAGAATTTTTAAAATAATAGTTAGTCGCTTACAAAAACAATTAGGTACTAAAGCAAAGTTCAAAATTTGCGAATATTTGGAATTCCGCAGAACTTCTACAAGACTTCTACAATACAAGACATAAGGCGAAAATTGTGCACAAGAAAAACATATAATTATTGGCATTCAACGAATTCAAAGAATTGACCGAATTTAAGGAATTCCCTTAATTCACGAAATTCAGTAATTCACATATTTCATGGAAATGCATTTTAGGAATTCATGCAATTCACGGAATTGGAAGAATTAATGGAATTGAAATTCTTTGAATTTCATTAACTCATTAAATTTTACAAATTCTTTGAAGTTCATTAACTCATTGAATTTTACGAAATCTTTGAATTTTATAAATGCTTTGAATTTCATAAATTCCATTAATTCTACAATTCCCTTGAATTTCATGAATTAGTTGATTTCCGTGAATATCTTAGATTCCATGAATTTCATCAAGTGCGTGAAATCCACGAATTCCTTGATTTCCGTGTATTCCATGAATTCCGGGAATTCCATTATTTTCCTGAATTTCGTGAATTCCAAGAATTCCTAGAATTTCTTGATTTTATTAATTTACTTCAGTTCCGTGAATTTTTTGGGTTCCGTGAATTTTTTGGGTTCCGTGAATTCCTAAGTTTCGCCAATTCCGCGAATTCCGCGAATTCACTTGACTGCGTTCATTCTGCGAATTTCGCGAATTCCCTGATTTTTTTTAAATTTCGTGAACTCCTTATTTTCATGGAATTCCGTACATTCCATGAATTCTGTGAATTTCTTGAATTCTATGAATTCCGTAAATTCAACAAATTCCGTTGATTCTGAGAATTCCGTGAATTTTTTGATTCTAGTGAATTGCTTGTATATTTTGCATACATTAACACAACAAATTTTAAAAATTTCTTGGAAAATCAAAACATCAAATTTTCCTATCCTTCCATTTTTTATAAACAAGTTTGTTGCAAAAAAAACATGGTTTTTCGCCATAACTTGAAAATATTGATTTTTTTGATCATTTTTGTTCTAATAATTTTTCAATTTCCCACTCCTTGTATTTGTTATAAACAACTTTATAGCAAAAAACACGTTTTTACGTCGTAACTTGAAAAATATTGCTTTCTTTGAAAAAAATTTCAAACAACATTTGTTCTTTTTTTATTTTTAACCACTTTTTTTCTTACACTTTTTTTTTAATTCCCTCCTCCTTCTATTTGCTATAAACAATTAAATTGCAAAAAACATACTTTTTCGCCATAACTTGAAAAATATTAATTTTTTTGAATAAAATTTCTTACAAAAGTTGTGTATTTTTTTATTTTCAACAACTTTTGTTTTTGTACTTTTTAAAATTTTTCACTCCTTCTATTTGCTATAAATAATTAAATTGCAAAAAACATGCTTTTTCGCCATAACTTGAAAAATATTAATTTTTTGAATAAAATTTCTTACAAAAGTTGTGTATTTTTTTATTTTCAACAAATTTTGTTTTTGTACTTTTTAAAATTTTTTACTCCTTCTATTTGCTATAAATAATTAAATTGCAAAAAACGTGCTTTTTCGCCATAACTTGAAAAATATTAATTTTTTTCAATGAAATTTTTCACAAAAGTTGTGTATTTTTTGATTTTCAGCAACTTTTTTTTTGTACTTTTTTTAATTTTTCACTCCTTCTATTTGCTATAAATAATTAAATTGCAAAAAACATAATTTTTCCCCATAACTTGAAAAATATTAATTTTTTGGAATAAAATTTCAAACAAAAGTTGTTTTTTTTTTATTTTCAACAACTTTTGTTTTTGTACTTTTTAAAATTTTTCACTCCTTCTATTTGCTATAAATAATTAAATTGCAAAAAACATGCTTTTTCGCCATAACTTGAAAAATATTAATTTTTTGGAATAAAATTTTAAACAAAAGTTGTGTATTTTTTCATTTCCAACAACTTTTGTTTTAATACTTTTTTAAATTTCTCACTCCTTCTGTTACTATTATAAACAATTTTATTGCAAAAAACATGTTTTTTCGCCATAAATTGAAAAATATTGATACTTTTTAAAAAAGATTCAAACAAAACTTGTGTATTTTTTTTATTTTGAACAACCTTTGTTTTCACACTTTTTTTATACCTACTATTTTCCACGTAAAACGTCATTTTACATTAGCAGAAGCAGTATTCATGACATTATACACTTGCAAGAGCGATTATTGAGTAACGCGAATGTTCGACTCCTTCCCGATGAGATAGAAGGTTGCGGTCTTCTCCAATTGATTCTGCGAGAGACGCTATGATACATAAAAATTGTCAAAATTGCAAATTTATCCCTCTTGAACCCTTGAATCGCCAGATTGCCTGATTTTCATCAGACTTTGTCGATTATCTCGGAAAAGTATCGGTTTTAGAAAAAAATACATAGAACCAAAGTTGCTCAGAATTAAAAAATACACAACTTTTGTTCAGAATTTTTTTTTTTTAAATCACTATTTTTCAAGCTACTTCGTATTTTAAGAAAAAATTTCAAAATTACTTTAGTTTAGTAGGGCCCTGGACAGATTTCCCTATTTCTAATCAGGTGCTGTTCGGGAAAATGGAGAGGCCCTGACTAGTTCTGTAACGCTGTTTCAACTAGGTTCTAGCTAGAACTTCTGAGCAGGCTCTGACGAGAATGCCCTTTTATCGCCCGATGATTGGTAGGGCCCCGTCTAACCCCTTTCTATTACCTGATGAATATTGAATGTATTTAATGGTATACATATATTACATACATAAACAATATATTACAAGTAAAATTTCTAACGCTACGGAGGTTCGCTAAACCTTCGAGTTAAAAGTCGATGAAAAAGCCTTAATCAGAACCTACGGCCAACAAATTTTTAACACTTTTTCCAGTTAAATATTTATTATTATACGACGTTATGTAAATATAAGATATACGATCTTTTAACAGGAATATCAATAAAATAATTTTTAAATAAATAATTTTAATCGATTGAAATTTTTCTTTATGTAATACTTCATTTTTTCCGTTGTAGACTACTTTACAACTTTTTAAAATGGCAGAAAACATAATTTTATTTAAACATTTACAGTTTTTTTATTCGGATGGAATTTTGTTCTTTAAAACAACAGGATACAGATAGATTTACCATACCCATACGAGGCACGAAATTACTTACTAGAACTGGACAAGGCATCTATAAGTTTTTTCTAGACTAGATATTCTGATAAGGGCCCCAACCAGTTTTTTATGGACTAGATATTCTGATAGGGGCCTTAACCAGTTTTTTCTAGACTAGATATTCTGATAGGGGCCCTAGCCAGTTTTTTCTAGAATAGATATTCTATCTAACCTATAAAATGATTTTTTGGTGTTTAAAAATATTATTTAGCAATATTATAAACAATATTATCAACATAAAATCTGATTTCGGTACAGAATGTCGTAATTAAAAACATAACCTGCATAACCTCCAAACCTATCAATAGATTGTTTTGCATGACATTTAGTGTTGTTTTTTTGTATAACTAATTAAAAATGGGAAAAATTATGCAAAAAATTAAGGGTGTAAACAGTAAAAAAAGAAAATTAAGGATCATAGGAATTAATAGGAATTGAAGATTAATATTTTTTACTAAAAATTTAATTATTTCATTTTGGAATTAATTCTGATGTTAAATTTTGCTGATTACTGGTCAAAGCAATTTTCTGAAGAAAAGAGAGTGGCATAATTGATTAACGCTCCAGTCGTGAAAAGTGGCGTTCCGGGTTCAAATCCGGGCCGTGGCATATTTTTTCTCATTTCTTCAGAAAATTATTTTTACCAGTAATCGGCCAAATATAAAATCAGAACTGATTACTTAATTACCCTAGTCGACAAAATAACATCAATACTTTAAATTATTTCATTTTTGGTTGAAGAATTATTTTTTTGTTTGAAAATTCATCTTTTTTGTTAAAAGTTGAAAAATTTTTTTTGTTCGAAAGTTTATCTTTTTTAGTTGAGAATTCAAATGCTTTTTTGAAAAGTTTTTGTTAGCATTTAAACTTTTCGTACGGGAAATGTAATTATTCCAATAAAATATTATATAGTTCTAGCTGAAAATTCATCTCTTTGTCTTAGCATTAACTCTTTGACTGAAAATTTAACTACTAAATTTTTGTTGTAAAATGAGCTTTTTCAATAAAAAATTCTTCCTTTTTGTAGAAATTAAACTTCTGCTTTGAAATTTCATAATTTTTATTGAGCATTCGAGTATTCGATTTAAATTTTTTAAATATTATTTTTCCATTTATAACTTTGGTTGAAAAATGTTTTTTTTAGCAAATTAATTTTTTTTTAATGAAAATTTTACTTTTAAATTTTTGATTGATAATTTATCAGTTTATATAAAAGTGTAAATATTTTTTTCAGAATTTATTTTAACTGAAAATTTAACTATTGTATTTCTGGCTAAGAATTTATCTTTTTCAATTAAAAATTTATTTATTTTCTTGAAAAATCGACTTTTTGGGTATAAAATAAACTTTATTTTAAATTTATCATTTTGCTAATAAATTCAAAAATTTCGGTTGAATATTTATAATTTTAGTTAAAAAATTATCATTTGTTAACGTATTTTTGTGTTGTAATCTGATTTTTTTAACTTAAAATTTACTAATTCAATTTTTGGTTGAAAACTCATATCTTTCAGTTTAAAATTCAACTATTTGGTTGAAAATGTTTTTTTTTTTTTTAAATTAATGTTTTACGTTTAAAGTTTTACTATTCAAGTTGAATATTTATAATTTTAGTAGAAAGTTGATCACTTTATTTGAAAGTATAATTTTTTTTTAGAATTTATTTATTATTTATAAATTGTTTGGCATTTTTGGTTTGTTTAAAAACGTTTCAATTTTACTGAAAACGTCATTGTCTTAACTAGCAAATAATTTTAGTTAAAAATGTGTCTGTTTCGTAGAATATAAATTATTTTAACTGAAAATTCAACTATTCAATTTTTGGCTGAGAATTTATCTTTTTTTAGTTGAAAATTGATGTATTATATTGAAAAATCGACATTTGGGTATAATATAAACTTTTGTTTAAAAGTTTATCATTTTGGTGAAAACTACAAGTAGTTCTGTTGAATATTTATAATTTTAGTTAAAAATTTGTCATTTGTTAACATATTTTTGGTTGAAAACACATTTTCTTCAGTTTAAAATTCAACTATTTGGTTGAAAATGGATCTTTTTTATTTAAAAATTCATGTTTTAGGTTAAAAATTTTACTATTCAAGTTGAAGATTCATAATTTTAGTAGAAAATTCGTTACTTTCTTTAAGAGTATAATTCTTTTTTAAAAATTTATTTATTATTGATAATTTTTTTGAAACGCAATACAAAAAAAATATTCGCTATAAGGAATAAGTAAAAAATAGGTATTTAAAGCGGGTGACCGAACGAAAAACTTGAATTTCGAAATACATCAAAAATACCCCTTTTTATACTTAAAGATTACTATTGTACTGAATTTTGAATTTAAAAAAAAAGACTCAAGAATTTTTGTTTCTTATCTTAAAAACGTCATAGTGCACATTCAACTACTACTTGAGCATTTATGCCATTACGTTATGTAATTTCCTGAATCTTATTTTTTCAAAATTTATGAGTTTTTGAATTCACTTTTTAAATTTTTGTTAAAGTCCAAACCGTGAATCTGTCGAGAAACTAGCTAAAATCTGGACAGTTTTCCTATTTCCAAATTTGTAACGAAATTTTAGATAGCGCCAAGACTGAGATTAGACAGCAGACAGTTTAAATTCAAATACGTAGCAAAACTGGACAGCGCCAGTGTAGCGCTAGGCTAGTATTACATGAATAGATAGGCTCGCCAAAAACTGTGCTGGATTTATCATGATTTATTCGATTGAGCAAAAAAGGAATGTCAGCGAGAAATATTTCTTCACATCGAATATACTTTCCTTTTTAATTGTCAGCACACGCCTCATTGAGAATAAACAATGCAAAAAAGATATACTTTCTTGATGGCATTGTTTTTATTCAAAGTATTTGATTCATAAAATAATATATTCATTTTAATGAAATTTGATTTTATGTTGCATACCAAAATAAAACATTCTAACACTAAGTCCTAAATGTTGGCATGACCCAAGCAGGGCCCAGGTTTGGCAAAACTGAACCCTGGCCTGGTGATCTACCCAAGCCGGACTTGGCCCCAGTTTATAATCGATTTCTTGCTATTCTTTATTTTCCTAATTAAAAATCGAAACTAAGAAATAAACTATTTACTTTAAATTAAGTTGACAAATGAATTTACAGATGTTTCAAATTTAAAACGTTTTCTACAATCTGATTTGAATTTGAAATTGTTTTGTTTCATTAATTACGCTGGCCGACAAAAATGAAATCTTTTTTGTACCCAAAAACCGGAAATGAAAGGTAAACAGCAGTTCTAAACGATATGGGTAAAAATATACATTTTTCAATTTTAGGTTAGGATATCGCAAAAACGTGACGTATAGGAAAAATTTGGATAACGGATCCCGTGGAGAAATTTTGCCTTGGCCCAGATGTGGTCAAATCGGGCCCTGACACGGACACCTGGTCTGGGCCTAAAGGTTGATGAATCACACAGCCCGCCCTGGGCCAGATATGAACGCCCGATCAGTGCCGGATCCGGCCCCGATATTTATTTAATTAAGGAGACTTATTTTATTTCTAGTTTTTTTTTTTTTAATTTCTGATTATATAAAAATAGATACAACTTCCATAAATAACTTCTTTAGTCAAAATTATAAATTAAACTTATAACATTATATGTGAAAAAAAGAGGAAAAGGCTTATGCAATGAGATTCTTGCAAAACGGTGACAACATTCTTAATTCTTTTGAAATTTGTCATCTTTTTTCTATTCTCAATAGAACTGCGTTTCATTAGATCAGCAAATAACGTTCCATGTAGAAATTCCGATCGGGGTTTAGTAGGGCCCTGGATAGATTTCCCTAATTCTAATCCGGCGCTCTTTGAGGAAAATGGAGAGGGCCTGACTAGTTCTGTAACGCTGTTTTAGCCAGGTTCTAGTTGGAACTTCTGAGCAGGCCCTAAAGAGAGTTGTAAGTGTGGCGATATTTTCATCTAACATCAAGAGACTGAATTTTGAGGTTAGAATTTGAATCGAGCTTTCCCAAACACCCTTTCTTATTTTAAACAATTATTTATAATTTCTAATATGACTCATTACTTGCATTAGAATTCAAAATAATAAATTAATATAAAATCTGTAATAATCTGCCAAATTAAATTAAATTTTTAAGGTTAGGTTTTAGTGTACCAGAGGATCATGGGCAATATACAGAATGACACTTTACCGTAAGTGTGCAGACGGGTCTTCCCACATCGCCGCTGGTAAGGCGTCAAATGCTGCCAACATACGCGTTTCCTTTAAATAGAGTTTTTTAAATATAGATTGGTGCCTGCGTTTTAAAGTTACAAACCAAAACTAAAAGCGTATTTTTAAGTATTTTGACCTATGTAAAATAGACTGTCGAAGTTCTTGATTTTTCCTTTGGAATTTTGAATATTTTGTATACTTTATAACACAAACACCAATTTCGCCAAAGTGACACTAATATAACAACAAAAAATCAAGACCCCTGACTTTAGAAGGCAGTTAATCCGCAGGAAAAAATGTGAGGAAGTACTAATATCAATGACACGAATCCGCTAAGTTTTCTGCATAAAATGGTGTTTCACTAAATTGCGTAAAAAAATTTCGTTTAGAGCTATTTAACAAAATACAAGTAAAATTTTTGTCGTGAGCCCCATTGGTCACAAACCTTAACTTTCACATAACCCAGAGCTAAGAATAAATTAGACATATTTTAAAAAGAATTTGGAGTGTCCTATAGTATGTTTAGAATGCAATAGAGGCTTTAAAATTTAAGAATATTCAAAAATGTCAGTTTTGCAAGCATTTTTGCTGAATATCGCCGCAAAAAGTCAAGACCTCTGACTTTATATGACAGTTTCTCCGCAGGAAGAAATGTGAGGAGGTTCAAATATCAATGAAACGAATCCGCTAAATTTTCTGAATAAAATGGTGTTTCTCTAAATTGCGTAAAAAAATTTCGTTTAGAGCTATTTAACAAAATAAAAGTAAAATTTTTGTCGTGAGCCCCATTGCTCACACACCTTTACTTTCACATAACCCAGAGCTAAGAATAAATTAGACATTTTTTTAAAGGATCTGGAGTGTCCTATATTATGTTTAGAATGCAATAGAAGCTTTAAAATTTAAGAATATTCAAA
Organism: Druon quercuslanigerum; assembly: GCA_010014905.2. NCBI lineage: Eukaryota > Metazoa > Arthropoda > Insecta > Hymenoptera > Cynipidae > Druon > Druon quercuslanigerum. Next base: position 11,783 of record JAAAKG020140885.1, read on the forward strand.
AATGTCAGTTTTGCAAGCATTTTTGCTGAATATCGCCGCAAAAAGTCAAGACCCCTGACTTTAGATGGCAGTTACTCCGCAGGAAAAAATGTGAGGAGGTTCTAATATCAATGAAACGAATCCGCTAAGTTTTGTGAATAAAATGGTGTTTCTCTAAATTGTGTAAAAAAATTTCGTTCAGAGCTATTTAACAAAATACAAGTAAAAATTTT
>JAAAKG020140886.1:0-11994 GCA_010014905.2 Druon quercuslanigerum
AATAGCGCGAATGGTTATTTTAAGGATCGTTACGAAATGAGTTCAAAGTAGTAAATAATACTTTAAATGTCATGGAGAAAGATTCTTACGAGGTCGTATAACAAGAGCATTTACGAGGGCTTCAAACCATTGTGACACCAATTTCACATTAAATTCCAAGTTCCTAGACGCATTTTGAAATTAAACATGAGGAAGCCGCTAAGGACTGCAATGATTAATCCATTTCTTTGAATAGATCAGATAAAAAAACAGAAATGAAACTTAAGATTCCTCTCACTTTTTCTTTTTCACTCTCGTATTCACTCTTCTGACAATACACAAACTTGCACCTTACGCGATGAAAAGCTTTCATGCTTACACGCATAAGTGAACTTAAAGCATTTGTTGAGAAGCATCTTGATGAAGACTACTTTTTTCTTTTGAAAAGCATCTTTGGACCTAAAAGCTTTATAGGTATCAAAAATTCTGAAAGAAAAACAAAGCATGAATGTCTGAGTGTTTCTTTTAGCGAAAAGTAGTGATGCTTTATATATGAAACTGATGTTTATATCTTAAAGGCTCCTTGTATAGAAAAATACTAATTTATGGAATAAATTTTCTTTAAATATTCATACATAATATTTATGTTATATTTCATACTATCAACCCATCGAATAAGCGCTGAAATTTTAAAATAAGAATGCCTGATAATATTGTGTGCATTTTGTACCATTTAAATTTTTTTAAAGAATTTAAGTTTTTGTTAGATTTCTGTTTGACCCATTTTGTTTAAAAATGTCAGTAATAAGTTTAAGAATGAAAATAATAACTCTTATTCTTATTATTATATTAAAAAAGAATAGGAATAGAGATCTAAAAACACTATTTTCTTTCGATGAAAAATATAGATATAAAGTCTCTGCACCATAGAGTTTCGAAATTATTATATCAAAGAATGTTCACGGACGCTTCAGGAAGTTCGTTACATGCACAATCAAAGCAATCAAAACGCATGTGGCTTTCCTTTCCAAAATTCAATACGCTCGTAAAGAGTTCTGAATATTCTATATCATTTCAATCAACTCAGCACATTCTTATAAAAACAAAGAGATTTAATTAAAAAGAATATAACTTCATTTAAACATTTTAAATTCTTTCTGAATAAATATTTCTTTCCTGGAACGTGCTGTAATAAATGGAATGGTCGTTGGCACTTAGACACTTTTTAACAAGTTTCTAATTTTCATTTCAAAAGTATATATTCTTCTAGGAAATTTATTTGTGCTTTTCTTCTCACATGCCAAAAAGTTTTAGGTTTTACTATTTTAGAACAATTCTTAAAAAGATTGTATGAACTTTACAGAAAATATGTGCGGCTGAAAGAATAAGTATTAAATAATATATAACAGTCGAGTTAATATTTTCTTCTTAGAAAACTCATTTACGAGTATATTTTTCTTAACGACTTTTTTGATGGAAATTTGTTGTTGCTCAAAATTCGCATGACTCCCTATGAACTTTAAGATATGAGTGCATTATTCATGCAATTTCTCAGGTAAAAATCCATAACTTTAGTTTACACATAACTGTACATATGAACTAAAAACATTTTTTTTAAAATATGTTTCTGAACGAGTTTCTCTATTTTAAATTAAAGCGCAGCTTTTTAATTATGAATTTAGTTAAAATCGCCTAACGCGCTAATATTGTGTAATATTAGGAAATGGTTTACACGCCACTAACTGCTTACGTTTGGACTGTCTGTAGTAAGGCAAAGGCCACTTAGAAATAGCCGAGACCCATCATAGTTAATAATATTAGATATAGATAAAAAATATGATAAAAAAATTGCTTTTAAATAAAAATGGAAAACTTTAGCGAAACTAATTTTGTAATATCAAAGACATCAATGCAACAAAAAATCGCGAAAAGCGCACACAGTGTGATTCGAGCCCAGACCTTTCGGTTACAAATTCAGACTTTTTTTCTCGAGGATGGCGAAAAGCGCATCTTATATTATTTTATAACATTATAAGTTTGGCAATGGCCTATTACTGGCAGGAGTATAAATCTAAACAGAAAATTTCGTATTATTAATAATAAAAATTATAATAAATGACACTTCAAATTAAAAAATCTGCTTGTTGCGCGGGCATATTTTATCAGGTGCTGCACCCGCGGCTCGCGATTTTGAGCGCGCTTTCAATTTCAATAAATTTATATTATTACAATTTATAATATGCATTGGTATTAAAACAATAGTATTTTTATTGTCTTATTTCTAGAAACAAAAGTTTGCATCCTTAAAAAAAATTTTTTTATTCAACATTTTAGTGAAATTGTGTCGTCTTTTCATCAATTTAAATTGTTTTTCTTCAGTTTTATTTTTTACGATTTAAGCTAAAAGTACGCATCCTATCATAAAGTAGCGGTGAACAAATTTGTCGATATAATTTAAGCGAAAAATCTATTAAATAAAATGTTATTGTAGCTTATGTCAAAGTAGATGCTTTCCGGGTGAACAACTTTTGCCTATTCATTTCTTTTCGTACCCTGTGTCGTGTTTCAAAAAATTTAATTTTTTTATTTTTATTTTTATTTTTTACGATTTAATTAAAACTGCGGGTCCCATAAAAAAATTTTTGATGACAAATTTGGATGAGTTTTCACTCATTTTTTGGAAGAGTAACTTTTATCTATGCATTTTTTCCATAGCTTATGGCGTTTGTCAACATATTTAATTTTTAATATTATTTTTCACCATGAAAACAAAAACTATGTATCCTTTTAAAAGTGTTTAATAACAAATTTGTAGATCTTTTATGGGCCCAGGTGAAAAATTTATATATAATTTCTATATAGTGGACAAAACATAGATAATTTTAATTTTCTTTACATAAAAAAGTTCGTAAAACACATAAAAAATATCATTGTCTTTTCCAATATATATCAATTATATAAAACTTTTTCACCTGGGGGTATAACGTTTTTGTTAATTCATAGATTGATTTCCTACATAGTTTGAACGCAAAATGGAACTTTTTATTGTTCAATGTTTTTTTGTAATGAAAATTTTAATTTTCGATAAAAATCACAAAATTGTTATGATAATCTTGTGGAGCTTTTTAGTTCCTAAATACATGTGCCAAATCACAATTAAAACAAAGAAGACAACGATGATTACAACAGACAGACAGAAACCATCTTAAAATCGATCTTTTCGGATTCAGGGGGCGAAGAAATGTGGAGATTTATAGCATTCCACGATATTCAGTTTTTACATGAAAGCAATACCTTCTCATTACGATCAAAATGTAAAGAGCGACATTATTTTATAATAATTATCACACTTCTTTATTCTATGCATACTTTAAAAGTTACGGAAATTTTTTATTATCAATCCTAAATAATTTTCCATTTTATCTTAAATTTTTTGAAAATGGTATAAAGCTCTTTCCAGTTTTCGAAAATTCCAAAAAGTATTTTACAATCCCACATTGTGAAATCTGTTTTTCAAATTGACCACACGCGTTTATTGCACCATTCGCAGAACATCATGAGGAATATTTCCGATAAATGTCAGCAAAAAATTCCCAGAATTGGCTGAATTACGGCGAGTTGATTTCCAAAAAGACAAAATATTATTTTCGGTAAACAGAGGTTTCGGGTTTACTTCGAAAATCGAAAAAGCACATACTGTTCTGTCCAGGCAGAAGAGATGCACAATTAAATTTACTATAAGAATATATACTTTTAAAATTAAAATTCGAAACCGATTTGAAGAGTGTCCAGGGATCAACGCCGTGCAGAAAGCAAAAAGGAGTAGAATACGGGTTCTGTCAATTGCTGTAGTTCTATATTTAGGAATAATAATGCGAAATCCAGTAACATAAAGTGCGACTAAGAAATTGTCCGGAAACCGCATTCAATTTTCTATAGTTGCGGTGGTTTCGATATAACTCTGACTCTGATGGTAGATACTATTTCCCTTGAAATTTGAATCTGGTATTGAAACACTCTGTTTTCGCATGTGCTCTTGTCCGTGGCCAACGGACACCCTTACAGAAATGCATTCTTGTAACATTCAATATTCAGTATTTTCATCACTTAATTAAGATACCCAAAATAGAATGGAAACTTTTTTATACTTGCAAGTTACTATAAAATCCCAAATTCGAAATTCACTGACTTTCCCCGGCTTTTCTCTGAACAATCTTTCTTTTTCCCTGACCATTCTGAGATTTTCTGTTATGTGAAAAAAATCTTACACATACAAGGCAATAATGTTAATACAAACAAAATACTTGTTTCTAAATTTATTATTAAAACTATCAGTGACCACAGTCATACAGAATACAAATAATACGAATTTTCAAGAAAACAGTTCAATTCTCCACCAAATAAATGAAATGTTAACTAAACTAATGAATTCACAAACATTAAAATTAATTTTTAAATAAATAATTGAATTTTTAACTAAAATAATAAACCTTCAACCAAAAGAATACACTTTTAACCAGTAAGTTCAATTTTTGACCCTAAAGCTTAATTTTCTATTTAAAAAGAAAAATGTTGAACAAAATAGAATTTTCACCTAAAACAGGAAAAATTTTAACTTAAAATAAAATACTTAATTTGAAAAAATAATATTTAACTACATAAAATAAATGTTAGCAAAATAATTAACTTCCCAACCAACAAATAAATTTTTAACGAAGAAGATAAATGTTCAAGTGAACATGGAATGGTTAAATTTTTAGTTTAAAAAAGTTCATTTTTATATAAATTTTTTTTTAACAAAATAGATAAATTTTAAATAAAAAAAGGGTTTTAACTGAAATAACGAATCATCAACCATAAAAATGAATTTTTAACAGAAAAGATTCACTTAGGTTTAGTTTTCAACCAAAAAATATGAATTTTTAGTGAAAAATGTATTAGTTGATATTTCAACTAAAAAAGCCTTCAATTTTAAACCAAGAGCAGTCGAATTCAAAAAAAAAAAGAATTTTCAATAAAAACAATGTAATTTTCAATCACACCTTTGTAATATTCAATAAAACAATTCCATTTTTACCAGAATATGTACCTAAATGAATCCTTGGCCAGTTTTAAATTCCCTCAATTTCTCTGACTTTCTGAAGTTCTCTGACCTGCAGCAAATCAGACTTTTTAAAGCTATAAGAAATGATAAAAAATATATATATCATCAACTAAAAGTAATTTAATAATCATGTTATATTTCAAAAATAAAATCACAAAATTAATTTCTCTTTGAGTCAACTTATTTACAATGTTGATGCGAAATTAATTAACGGTATTCAAAATTACAATTAAAAATGCAAAATGGTAATGAGTTCTTCAATTGAGAAATCAGCTAATTAAAGTGAAAATACAGTGAATTTGAGATTGAAGCTTAACTATATATGATTTCTATCTCAATTGAAGGTAATTTATGGAGGCAAATTAAATTGAACAATATTGCAATTAAAAATTGTATGCAATTTTTAATTTCCTTGTACTTTCGTTGGAGTGTATACGACAGAGATTTGTTCTGGCCCTTAAAACAGAATTACAGTGGATATGGATGGTGTTCCATTTACGAGATTTGTTGCTTCAGCAAACAGAGATATACCAACAAAAGGAAGACAGATTCCCAATGTTTTCATTTCACAATATTTGAACATCAACTGTAGGTTAACGAAATATAGTACAGGCTAGAATCAAATCTTGTTTATTATTCTTTAGGAAAACGCATCATTTAAAAACTGTTTTCCCGCTCCTCTCATTCTCCCTTTTCACAAAAAATACATAGACCTTCGAGGATCTCACCATCACTTTTTTCTTAACATTTATGTATATTGTAATAGTTAATGCACCCTAAAAAATATAATAAGTGAATATTTATTTAAATGAAAGGTATGAAAAAAAACTTCATACATATATTATGATTTTTTCAAGTGAAATTAATCATTTCTTCGAAGGGGACATTTTAATAGGGCTTCGGCTATGTGAACCGAAATTTCGGTGCAAATAGTCAGACTAGAAACGGGACTATTTGTTCCGAAATTAAAGTACAAATGGCCAGATTTGTTCGGTGAAATAGGCACTGCCTTTTATTGAATTTGTCATGAATATATAGTACATAATTATTTGAATCAAACCGTTTGTTTGTTGAAAAGAGCGTTCTGTATAAGAAATAATGTGATCAATTACACAAGAAAACATTTGAGGTTTGCAATTGTAAAATTTTGATATTCTTCGAAATTTTTCAATGAATATTTAGAAGATGCTTTTGTCGAAGTTGTTAAGATGAAAATTTTTTTAATACAATATAAGGTTAAAAATGACAAAAAATTGTTAAGTTTTGAAAGAATAAATATGAAAATGGTAAAATAAAAATTAAATTGGTAAATATTTCTATTTTCATGTTTTCTCATTTCCATGAGTTTGAATTTGAAAATTATTTAATATTTATTGTTTATGATTAAAAATCAGTTAATTGCAAACGGTTCCTATTTCAAACATTTTGAACAAAAATATTGCCCCCTCTACACAGCAGGGTGTCGCATAGGGTTTGTAGCACGTAACACTTCTTTGATAAAAAAGTGCAATTTAAATCCGTATTGATACATTAAAGATCAATATAATCGACAAAAAAGTGGTTCATAAGGCTGCCGGCTAGGTTAATCTTTAAATTAATATCAATGTTCTCCAATGAAAAAACTTGTACAAATAATTTAATTAAGAGTATTCTCGTACTACCATCAAATAATTTTAACTTATTATTCATAATTCGATTGACGATTATACCAATTTAAATTTATATTTCGTCTTTAAAAATAGGAGAAAGGGCAGCCTCAATGTCGATTCTCGTATTTTTAGCCTTGCAGAAATTTTCATTCCACGGTTAAGCTTTTTTATGATTACTCAGAAATCACGTAATATTTATTCGTATCCTTGGTCCAACTTTTTTTTCAATCGTCCAGTAAAATAAACTCAATATAGGCTAATTGAACGCCATCTAAATTTTTTACAGGCTATTATTCGAGTATATTAGAATTAATATAGTTTTTGTACAGATATTAAAAGAAGTCTTTACTGCGGGATTATTTCTTCTCATCTAAAAAACAATACCTTGTCACAATAGATTATCTTTCCACAACAATTAATTATTATAAAATGATAAATTTATATCGCAGTTTTGAGCAAAGAAATTTTTTTCTGTACAGTCATTTATTTGCATCTGAAGAATAATATCCTAAAACAATGTATTGTCATTCTAAAATATAATTATCATTGGTTTTAAACATTTTTATAAAATAATCACAGTTTAAACTTATACTACTTACAAGGTTTTTCTGCTTGACAAAATCACTTATTATTATTTTCAGAGTTATATTTACACGAGAAAAAGAACCTTATGATTTAAAAGAGACTCATTTTAAGAACAGTGATTTTATTTACTATACGAATCGATGAATTCAATAATAATTATTACTATACTACCAGTAAATTCATACGCGCAGCAAGTGCGCGCTAACACGCCTAGGTTTTTATTTCCTAATAATAAAAACCTAAACAATTCAAATATGCATAGCAACATATGTTTCAATATTCAGCGTTTAAAAATTTTTTACAACGATTGAAATTGATTTGTTAAATAAAATGTGATAGAATATTGGTTATTGGATTTATTACGATTTGCGCGCTATGGATGGAAGAAGTTTCTACTTGACAGTCAAATTTTCAATACAAATATTTCAGGTTGGCCCCTAAAAGCAAAAACAGTTTTTCTGTATTTTTTTATCACAAAAACTTTATCTACACGGAAATAAACGATATATCTGAGAGAAAAATATTTTTATCCTCAGAATTAGAAAGTATAGTTCTTGCACCAACACTACCTGATGGTCATCACAACTATACCAGTATAGGCGTATCAGCTATACTAGTATTCCTTAACGTCATATTGTTCCAGGAAGGATACAAATTTGTTGAGGTGACAATACGTGATATGACAATTCTTTCGAAAGTTATGGTACTAAAAACTAAAAATCTACTCGCACGCACACACATCTATTCGTGAAACGCGGTTTTTCTGGTTTAGATGGTCTCAAAACATGTAGATATGAAAAACATATACGATACGAAGAAGCTTTTCGCATAACAACACGCTTCGAGTAAACAACACTTTACTTTTATTTTCAGGTTAGATTCGCTCGAGTATGCGAAGGAGTGTGTTGGTCCCGCAACAAATCAGTATAGTTGCCTCACCGATACCGCATGGATGGAGGCACTATATACCCATAGTCCGCTGAACTTAAATTCTGTATAATTCGAATTAAAATTAATAAATTAAAACTTTAAAATCTGATGTCAATTTTATTGTTAAATACTTAACTGCTTAGTCAAAGCATCAGAATTCTGCGGAATTCAAAGTATTTAAAATTAAAATTGAACCATTTTAAATTCATTATATAATAATAATACTTTTAATAATTAAAAATTAGAAGCCCTTTTATATATCGGGCAGTATTTCTCATCTAAGATATGTTTTTGTGATTTTTGGCTCTGTTAATACTATAATGTTCAAATTTTCTAGTAAAAAAAAAACTTTCCAAGTAATTTAGATGTAACCCACTTAATATTATATGGAATTATGCAATTTTGAATAAGTTTAATTTGAAATTTTTTCAAGTTTAAAAGTCTAAATTTTAAGTTTATTTTCTGGATTGAAAGAGGATTATTTTTATTTTTAACATTTCGAGAATGTGAAGTGTCTATTTGTGCGGGTCAACAGGCCAGAATACAGTGGCATGATTCGTAAACATTCTGCCCCACCCCTCCCCCACTTTACTTTCAACAAGGACTGAATCGGGATAGAAAATTATCTTTACCTCGAGAAAACTTTTTAAAACGACCCAAATTGCTTCAAATAGTTCTGGCCCATCGGGATTATCCCGAAAATCGCGCTTTATTAAGCCGAGCCTGCTTTTAATATCTTTCTGATGATGAATAGGATTTTCTTTATTTTCAATTTTCTTCTGAATCGCAAGAGGAATTTTTTTATTCAATTGGAGGGAAGGAAATGTTGGTATTTCATTTGTTATTGATTTGGAAAAGGGAAGTTATGTATATATTTTTCTTTGTGAATTTAAATAGGGGTATTTTGTATTTTTAACATTTTATTGAGTTAAAGGGGAAAATATTCTATAATTTCCATATTTTTCTTACGATGAAAAGGGTGCACTTTTTATTTCTTTTCTGTATTGTAAGATTGAAACATGTACATATTATTATTTAATCGTAAAAATAATCGGTCATTAAGTTTTGTGCAGATAGCATTTTTTCAATAAATCACAACTCTCTTAATAGCAATACAAATTATTTTAAAACATCAATTTTTTACCTCTACTTTAATTCATAAGAATAAGTCCTTGATGGACTTTAAAATTAGAACAAATTAAACAAAATCAAAATTGTACAAATATAAAGCAGTGCAGAATAAACAACATTTTGAAACTAGAAACTGGAAACCTCCAAAAACTGATTGTAAATAAGCATTAAGAACTGTGCATTTACATTCTTTTATCTGCTCAATAACACTAAGGTAAACAATTATAAAATTAAAACTTGGTATTGTTGCTGGTTGAGCATATAAAAGCTAAGAAACTTAAAAACCAATTATTTTGTAATTTATTATTATAGAGTAACATTAAAAAATTTTTGGATAAATTTTTCTAAAGTGAAAATTGGATTTTTGAACTGATGTTGTTATCTTTTTAACATTATCAATTTAAAAATATTTGACAAATATGGTTTTTAATTTTAAATTCTTGTACAGGTTTTGCCTCTTTATATTTGAAAAATTTTGAATAAATTTTGACGTTATGTTGTTGACTCGGGTAATGATGTGATTTTTGTCTACGAAATGATAATTTTCGAAATAGTAATTTAAAACAGAGATGTTTTTTGTTTTCCAGCTGTGAAAAAATCGTCTCTAGCTTCGCTGTGATTCAAACCCTGGTCTAGAGATTGCTAGTTTAGCGCTTTTACCCGCTAAGCTACGGAGGGGAACGGGATTTTTTTACAGCCTCTTTAAAGCGAATAGACTCATTCCAAGACTTATTTCAACAATAATTATTACAATTATTAATCAAATAATTTAAAATTTTATCTTGACGAAGAGAACTTGGGAAGAGATCGCCAATTCTTTTGTAAGAAGCTTTGGAAAAATAATAAATCTTGTTCCCCTCCGTAATTTATAGAGGGTAAGAGAACCAGACCGGCAATCTGTAGACCTCGGTTCGAATCCCAGCGGAGCTAGAAAGGAATTTTTTCACAGCAAGAAGTTTTACTATTCTAGTTTTGGACTAGCATTACCTCAACAAAGAACTATACAATTTTCAACGCTTCAGTATAAAATTGCGAATTTTTGGGGCTTGAAACTTAATGACCATGGAAAATGTATAAAAATGTGGAAAAAAACGGAGAATAAGACAAAAAAAGTATGACATGTGAATTATCACATTGAACCACTTTCGATGTAATATAACAAAATCTTAAAGCAAATGAATTCCAAACTCGTGGAAACGCAGCAGCTTTTAATTTGGGTAGAATAAAACGATGATATATCATTTTCGTTTTAAAACAGACTTACAAGAAATAGTTATTTTCCCATGCAGATACAATGGGAACTTAATGCCCATTGCAACACTGATTAAAATAAGCCAATTAAGCTCAAATTTGAATTCGTTCATTTTTTTAGGACACCACTTCGGCGAGACAGAAAAACCCACACATGTTTTTTTCTGCCACCATACTAAAAACATGTTGAGTGATTTCTCTTTAAGAAATGTGAAATAAAAATCAACTTACTGTCAACGATCAGAATAATTAATTTTATTTGTTACCCTAGTGCTAGTCATTTTGTCAAATATCTTCTAGTTTGACCATTGATCATTGGCATTAAAAATGTCGTAAAAGGGTATTGACTTTGCCGATAGAATAAGATTGTGAAGAAGAAGACGAGGATGACACTAAAAACTTAATTAATTTAATTAAGAGGCCCAATAACGGAGTCAAAGAGAGTGATATCGAGGTCAGAAAGGCGAAGTTTCTATATATAGAGGGTCGAGTCTCTATGAAAGGAAACAGCAGGGTTGGAGGTTGAAGAGGAAAAGACGACGCACCGACGCACCATGCATCGATCGGGTCGTGTGGGCGTCATAATATCGCCAGAGTGAAAATTCGATCAGCAACCGCGTAATGATCGATTCACACATATAAAAGGTGAGATGGGCGCCTGATTTTATTCACAGCTGACAATCGAGAAAATCTCGATCAGCGAAATAATGTATGAGCTAACGTGACCAAATTCTCAACATCGGAATTTCACTGGGTGAATATTTATATTAAATGCCTAAATTTCCCCTTTGGGGAATATTTATTGTGGCGATTTTTATATTAAACGCCTAATGTTTTCATTTGTGGAATATTTATTGTAGCGATTTGTATCCAGAAAGCTGATTCAGTCAATTTACGCACTTAAAAAAAATGAAAACAGACGAAATATTTTTACATTCTCGTCAGAGAAGGTATTAGAATTGCCAGATTGGATTGCCCTTTGGTAAAAATTTTTAGCGTCTTAAAACGAAGGCCAAGTTCGTTAGCCAGTCATTTTGGATAAATATTCGAAAAGTTAGAGGATTTTACACATTTTTAAGACCACCTTTTTCAATATTTAAAAATTCTGTGTACGGTTATCAATATTACTAAAAAAAATAAATAAATTATTCCCATGACTTTTTTTGATAATAACAAAATTGCCGGAGTTATAGCATTTATGAAATTCCAAAAATCAAACGAAAATTTAAGTTTTAGTCCAAACAACGCACGATATGTAAGAAGTCAAGGAGAGAAAAACGTTGAATTTTGAACAACCTACAAGATTTTATAAAACGAAAAATAATGTTAGCGAAGTTCTCAGCATAAAATACCAACCAGCTATGC